>CM036941.2:27104578-27328946 GCA_020352615.2 Yoshiicerus persimilis
CAAAGAAACCACAATTATTCACCTTTAACTTAACAATCACATCAATGTTGAACATGTATAATAATATTATAATATTTACATAAAAACAAGCACCACCTCACTTATATTACTGTTTCTTGATGCTGAAGGTAATATTCGTTCTCTTAGATTTAGAACCTCCACGGGTACAGCTGGGTTTGAGTAACAATAAAAATGATTACAGCCATGCCATATGAAGTGACTACCTAGTTCAATCAGTCATAATACATACATAAATTCATACAGTCTCATGTTATTACTAAAGTGATCTAAAATCTAAACAAAATAGATTCTCATGAGTCCGCTAATACTTACAAAATCTGACAGGCAGGCAGCCGGCAGTAGTGAAGGTATTTACTACCCTTTAGAATTCTAAGCAAACCCTACATGTTAAACCAACTGCAGGTTAACTGTAGTCCTCTATTGTATATAAGAAGCTCATACGTTGAACAAATTTATAACCAGATTTGACTCTCCATAACAATAAATCAAAAATGGGATCACTTTAAACCTGAACGGTGACGTGTTACAAAATGCTTTTGCACTCGCCGCACAAATTCGAGTTTAATAAATTGCATTACATAGTTATATGTGTACTGTGTATTTGTATATATATTTATTTATGCACTTTATCGTTAGCTAGATATTAGATACTGACTCATTGTACGAGTACAGATGTGCATACCTTCAACAAATTACAGATACCATCTACATACTACACTCAAGAATGACTTCTGCATGTATGAATTAAATCTCAAAATCTGACTGACTATTATTCTTCGGATATAACATACATAGCAAGTCCGTATCAATATGCATGTGCAGTACATCATATTTATTTAGAATACATAGTACCTAGTGCTTCTACAAACTTTGTTTCATGCGATTGATACTAACCTGGTCGAGCAACTGGAAAGCAAATGAGGCAATGCAAAAAATAGGCAACATGCCCCCGAGTGTAAATTTTATTGACTACCATCACTGTATTAAAATAACTATTTCCATTGATCCATGCTCGTCCATTTGCATGCATGTCTGTTGTAAAGTGCGCGTACTAGAACACTGTGTATGCTAAATATTTCATTAGACATTTCCATTACGATAGTATTAGTCCAATACGATCAACTTAAGTCACTTTAGCTTAAGCTAAAGAGGTAAATACAAAACATTGCTACATTAAGATCGAGCAGGGTGAGATAAACGTTTTTTTCTTTTCTTTCCATGCATGCCATGTTAAGCTACATGTGTAGTACAATGTACAACGTACAGAAAAATTCTGTAAAAAATAACACTCATAGAGACAGACAGTCGGACAGCATCCAAGACACATAGTTGAAAGTGAAAACATAGAGAAGGTGGGAAGAAATAGAGTGTTAGTGTTATGTATGATCATGGAATGAAACTAACTAGCCAATACTGTCTTGTACTTTAAATTTACAACGCTAGTTTTGAACTTTCATTCTGAAGACAGTTCCATTCTATTCTTCCATCTTCTAAACTTCTGCTTCTAAATTATTGCCAGTACAAATATCATTGCGCTAAGGTAAAAACGGAAAGAAATATAAACAAGTCACTTTACTAACGAAATGTGTTGAAACGTCGCCTATAAGCGTAAGCGCATACCTTTTAATACGTACTTCTAGAGATGAGTACATTATCTCTATTACACAACGAAGAAACAAAACTGTAATAACCTAACGATACTGATGCTTTAGGTAGTATAAAATTTACTACCTGTTCAAGTAGAATCTAACACTGAATAGGTAAGAACATGCTCTTCCAACGTAATTACTGACTTCAATTTATATTCTACGACACAATAGCATCATTGTAAAATTGTAATGACCATCTCACCAGTTATCCAAAAACCAAGCATTATTATATCATACACAACAACTAGAAACTAACTGGTATGTTCTTTACGGCTCAGATAACATTATGAGTGCTATTTACCATACTCCGAAGAAGTAATGAATGGGTTCATTCACAATTAAATAATTTGGTAAATGGTGGAAGCTTACCATGCCTAAATTCAACCGTGTGCTAATAACACAAAGCCTCTATTAGCATAAAGAGTACATTTTTAAGTAAAAATGGATTACATTCCAGAAGACCTGTTATTCCCTGTTCATTAAATAAATTATATTAAATCTATCAGGTAAGGATCTTGTATATAAACATTTATGCATAGGTGAGGCAAATTTGCTAACTTAAATTGCCTACGAAGAGTGAGAATATGGTCATTAAAAGCAATTTGTTGTGAATGCGAATTGGCTGCCTATTACTGGCCATAAACAAATAAAATTTTACATTATAAATTGCTCCCGTGGGGCTAACCCTTTTATTACTTTACAAGCTACACGGATAACTATTTTAAAACCTTCTGTAATGCAGTAGTAGTCGACTGCTTTGAAAGAAGTAAGATGCTCGTCTGATAAGTATAATTTTATACTAGCATTTCGCTCATTATCCGCTTCGTTTGCATCATCGTTGCATTTATTTCACTCAACAATATGAAAATGAACAGCACCTTGTTTCTTGTGTACAGAACACCGAAAAAAACTGACGAGTTGGCGCATTTTTAGCGTAGCCGCACAATGTAAAATATTCAAATATTTTTAAAGAAAAAACCACCATTAAATTCAAAGCATTTTTGACTAGCTATCGTCTTTGGTTGCAGAATGCATTGCAACTACCCTTGTTTTGCATTGCACAAAAAACATTTAAACAAAGCAGCAAGACTCTTTATCCCTATTGAAGACAAACAAACCAGCAGGGATAATTTCTTTCTCGGTATACTTTTGATGGCGCTTGGTTTACTAATACAAGAATTCACATTGTTGCAAAATTCCACAGACCTGTAATTGTATGGCTGATAAACTTGTAGGCATAATTGAGAAATCTGACTGGGTATTGACTTCGAAGGCTGACTTGTTAAAGGTGCAATTTTTAAACTTATGATGAGACAATAGGGTAGAGAATTGCAACAATTATTCAAATTTTAACAGCCTATTCAAAGTACAGCGAATTAAAATGTGCCATCCTTAGGTCTGCAAAATTGCACATAAATTCGCCTGAATAACAATTTAACGATAATGTAAGACCCACTTTATGCAGGTGGAAATTAATGTTTTTAAAGATTATGGTTTTCAGTTTTTTCAGCAATCCAACAACCAACTTTCTCTGAAAACCATTTCCTAATTTGCATTTGCATATATACCATTTTTGAGGTAACATTCTTGAGGTAATCGGCTTTCTGCGAAAAGGTTTCATTAACTTGAATGACCCTTCAGTTGAGCTCACTTCATTTCAGTAGGTTTTTGGTCTTATCGTTAGTAAAATGGAAAAGCTTTAATTGGAAAAATTGCAGCACTACCTTCCCTAAACCCCCAACCAAATGATACCATCCAACAACATAGAATTCGTCACGACAAGAAATAACACACAAAGGTGATTACCTTCTTACCTACTTGCATTCAACTGATCCTACTTTACTGCATATTACTTACATTATGCTCCAAAAGATACACAGAAAATTCATGAATCTTCATTCAGGTTAGTTAGTACGTAATTCCACTGATTGCTATCCGTACAACACAAACGGATTTTTAACTTATGTTTATCATAATTTTGCGGTTTCTCCTTATTTATGCACAAAGTACAAGGTACGCTTACTTTTAGTATACAGTTCAATTTTATGAAACTAAGTTCACCTGTATTACAGCGCGATACACATGAATGATGAGCATAAGAGAACTAATGAGCAATTATTCCGCATTTGCAATTGATTAATAATTGACGAACATAAGACTTTTTGGAGCACATGGATATGAAAAGACTTACTTTCAGCACGCACCGTAAAAACCCATTCTAGTGTGTTGTTAGTTTACAACTTTTATTCTAAAGAAACCCTTTTAATATGGCACTTTGTATACCAACTGCTATATGACGAATATTTTGAATAGCTGTAGACAAACCATAGTACTTAAACTTAAGTACATTACATTGTAATATTATGAGTATGACATGACATTATTATCTACAGACGCACTTAATTAGTTTGTTCATTAAACAGTCTAATAGACAGTAGAAGTTCAATTAATTCGCATCCGATTGACGGTGCGAGCATGCACAGTACGTACACAGACACTTACATCATTGAACTGAATAATATTATTTAAAACGGACCATCTTATCACGCAACAACGACTAAGCACAAGAGAAGGATCATTTTCATCATTATGAATAGGGTAATTATGCAAATAAATAGTAACTAGTACGTTCTGTGTACAGTCAGCGAAGCCCTAAAGCATTCAGTTTTATTTCATGAGAAAAAATGCGTGCCAGCAATGCGTAGGTGCACAGCGTTAGATAATATTCACGATTGCCTACATTCAACTTCAACATTCAAGTAGCGTGAGTGCACTTACATTTTAAACTTTTTCTCGATGATGTACATTGTTCATATAACGACATATAAATAAATAGGTTCATACTTAACAACCCATTTTCATCATCGATAGGATAATGGTATTGATTACAAAATAGGTAAAAGAAAAGCGATGGATAGGCAGACGCAAAGACTCCAACTACCAACTTGACGAACATAACGAAAAGAAAACACAAGATCTTCCTTTTACAAGAGATGGCAAACTAAATAATTCAAGGTATTGAATGGTCGTCGCATAACAAAACATATTAAACATAATTGGTTTCGGCAAAACTGTTGATAACAAAAGACCACGGAAAACACTGCATTTTTCAAAGCGTCTAGTTGTGCTTTTGTCTATTCTTTATTGGAGTCACCGTAATTGTAGGGTACTCACAGGCACGTTTCCGACGAGTACTAACTGGATAGACAGACAAAACTACCACATAACAATAAGTATATGTAGTTTCCAGGTACCTTTAACCTCACAGCACAAAATAATATTTGAGTGTTAAACAAAGCCAAATCAGGGTGAAGAAGAGAAATGGATCTACTTCTACAAAAAAACAGAAAACTATTCATCTGATTTGTTTCCTATAGAGCGTCCATTTTTATTTTTATTACTATGATTATGCTATGACTATGACTATGCTATCTTCTTCAAAAATTATTCACCAATTTAAATCGTCACATCATTCGTTCTACAGCTGCTGATAGTATTCCCTACATTTACATAAGCAAACATAAACAAAGTATCTGAATTCGTTTACCTGCACTTCCATTGCATTACATACTATCCACGTTTAAAAATGCACTTTTTGAGTTTCAAATCCTCTACGTATACAGAATGCTCTCTATTGCATGCTACATCGACATCAATGCTGTAAATGTAAAGTAAGTATTTATTTGTTGTAGGCTGTTTTCCAATTTCTGATGTATTCACTCACACCTGCTCTACAGTATTAGCATCTGCGGATGAGAAGTTAGTTATCTCTCTTTACCCTTAAGCAAGCAGTTCATTACAAACTCAAACAGTATCAATTTATTGACATAAAATAGGATAAACAGTCTTAGTTTCGGGATAGAGAATATCTAACTATCTTGTTGATTTTCGTTTTCCTTCCTTAAGTGCTAGTTTACTTACTGACATTTCCACATGCATGTATAAAGAATGATGCTTCCGAGAAATGAAGGAATATACTGAATATAGTTGTAATAAGTAGTGCATGGGAGAGCATTGAACATTCATAGTTACTAGTACTAAGTATGCCTTACAATATCTGTATCTGTAGGTCTACTTTTACAGTTGGTGTTGTATATTTTGCTTGTACAAACTGAAGATAAGTAACCAGTAACCAAACCATGAACTGTGAAAGTCCGACAGCTTATGCATAAGGATAAGGTGCATTGCATTGGTGCCAGTGCCACTACTCTCTGAAACCACCAATAATTATGAGATATCTGTAGGTTCAATAATTTAGAGTTTAAGGTACCTGTCGCCTCTAATGCTACCTTTTGCATCTCATGTAATGTCAGACACTTTTCAAAGTTAATAGACACGTAATGCAAACACACACACACCTACCCTAGACCTAGCACCCTATCAGGTGTAGCCATCAATAGGCCAGATGAATAATAATAAACCAACATTTTATTGTATCGTGGAAAGAATTTGAAATTCTCCAAGTAAGGTTTTGTACTTGTGAAGTTGTGTTTATCGTATTATCGCAACACAACTAATATTTATTACTAATGGAATATTTTTCTCATTCATCCGGTCATTCGTCTTTTGTGCATTCAGTTGACTGCATTCCAATTCATATTTCCATACAAAAAGTCAGTTGCATTGCATATAAAATACTTACACAGACAAACTAATACGCACCAGAAAGAACAAGTTGAAAGAATGTCCAAATAAATAGGTGACAGGACTTTTCCCATTGGAAGACAGTTCCCATTGCAGACATTTCCCATTACCGACAATTCCCATTCCGACTTTTCCAATCCCGACTTTTCCTATCACAGACTTTTCCAATTACGACTTTTCCTATCTAAGACCTGTCCCATTGGGACTGTTCCCATTACCGACTTTTCCCATCACTACTAACTACTACTGTAGAGAGCATTATACTATGAGTTTGTGTTTAATCCTGAATTCGAAATAATGGGAGTACTATTACTAATACAGCACATAAATTCATGTATATATAGACTGCACTAACTACCATTATTAATCTAAACAATGTAGTACCTTTAGCCTGTGTAATGTAAATTCAAGTATCAGCAATAGCAATTAGTAGAAAGTGCAAGTAAGTATATTAAGTGGAAAATTTACTGCAAAAAAGTGCATTTATTGAATACACTAGTCAAGAAATGACGCATATATGGCAGATATCCTATTAATTTATAGCTCATTACCCTGAATTATGCCTTTAAGATGCTTTTGGCAAAATTGCAATTTAAAATAATAAAATAATAGAGATATTATTGTACGTAGAGCGTTTTACCATTCTCTCCTGTTGTACTGCTGTATTTTCCCACTCTTCTTGGGTAAATAGTAAATACAAATTCATACTGCAAATGCTCTTACGACGTAAATAGAATAAATGAATTCTTTTGCGCCATTTCAAATGAGCCATGTACAGTACCTACACCAAAACGACCACAGAGTATGATATCTAAAGATACGTTATTTCGTTTACAAGAAATAAACTCCTTTCAATTGTTTGAGTTATATAAAACTGTTAAAAAGAAAGAGAAGAAGAGTAGTGATCAAACTGGACTGAGTCCAATAATGGTAACACTCTCCATTAACTGCCCAGTAATTTATAACATTCTTCTTACAATTATCAACTCGAGCATTAAAAATAAATATTTTCCAGACCACCTTAAATTGAGTGCAGTTACTCCGATTCCCAAAATAGCTCAACCAGATAAACCGGAACACTTTCGTCCGATATCGGTTCAGCCATTTTTAGCAAAAATTATAGAAAAAACTGTCTTCATTCAAACTTCTCGATATTTTGAGGAGAATGACCTACTGTACACAGCACAATTTGGTTTTCGAAAGCGCCATTCCACAGAGCACGCCATATTGGCTTTGACTGAGATTATACATAAGCAATTAGCGATAGGTAACATTTGTTTAATTGTTGCACTCGATATGAGGAAGGCTTACGATACAATAATTAGAGAATTCTTTATTGAAAAGTTAAAATGGTACGGAGTAGACCCTGGATGGTTTAAATCATATTTAGATGCAAGGTGCCAATATGTAAAAGGTGAAAATGGGAATTCTAGCATTGTTTTCACCGCCCGTGGTTGTCCACAAGGAGGAATTTGTTCTACGCTAATATTTGCTATTTACATAAACGATCTTCCTCTAGTCCTTCAAAAATGTGTAGCTATTCTCTTTGCAGATGACACAAATCTATGTGTATCGGGTAGCCCCAAAGAGTTTGAGAAAATTAAAACTAATTTAATTAAAGATTTAGTGTTAGTTAATAAATGGATGAGGGAAAATGGGATGACATTAAATCTGGGGAAAACGCAATTGATGCTAATAGGTTCCCCTACTCAAGTAGCCAACATTGGTGAATTCAGTATAGAAGTAGAAGGCGTAACAATATGCAACAGAGACCGGTTTGATACTTTAGGTATTACTTTTGATCCTACTCTCTCTTGGAGGGCCCAAATAAACAAAGTCTCTTTTGCATGTCATTCTATTATTAAATCTTTATATCCACTACGAGTAATTTTACCGAAGTATCTAATGATCATGATGTGTAATGCCTACTTAATTCCAATAATTAATTATATGTCTATTATATGGGGTACTGCAAATAAGAAAGATGTAAAAGTACTTGAGAATGTAATAAGGAGAGCAGGGAGAATGGTTTATGGCAAAATATGGTATGAGAAAATAAAAGAAATAGTATCAATTGAATTAAAGTGGTTGTTTCCTAAAGAAATGTACGCTAAAAATATGCTATTATTTTGTCATTCCGTATTATATGAGTATTGTCCCCCATATTTTAATAATTATTTAGTAAAGAAGGATTCTGTTCACAACTATAATACAAGAAATAAAGAAAATGTTTTCTCAAAGGTAATCACAAAAAATAGATATAGTGAAAGAGTTCTCGAGTGTGTTGCCTCTAATCTATGGAATGGGTTACCGGACTTTTTAAAAGAAAGTCCGAAAAAAGACACTTTTAATAGAGAATTAAAATCCTATTTAATCCAGCAGCAGATTTGTGAGGCAAAACTCTCAAACTCCTTAGCAAATGGGAAGAAAACCTGTAATTTATCTTGTGTAGACTTTGATATATGTTTTTCAAGTCCTGAAGCTAATGACATAAGTGGATAATAATTGTAACTAAACTAATTTAATATTTATATTTAACGTGCAGTAAGGTTGTTGTTTTGTTATTGTAATGTAATATAACAATGTATAAGATAGGATTATCCTGTACGAAAGTTAAGAAGGTGTCTTGTGTCGGATTGTAAGTCAACATAATCGCTCATGTACATGATTTTGAGGAGTTGATATAATAAATACATACATACATACATACTGCAATACAGGAATTGAACGGGAACAGTCGTTAATGGGAAAAGTCCTCGATTTGTAATGGGAACTGTCCCAATGGGATAAGTCTTAGATAGGAAAAGTCGTAATGGGAAAAGTCTGTGATAGGAAAAGTCGGGATTGGAAAAGTCGGAATGGGAACTGTCGGTAATGGGAAATGTCTGCAATGGGAACTGTCTTCCAATGGGAAAAATCATGTAATCAAATAAATACCATCTCAGTATTTGATGGTTCTTACTTTGTAAAGCTAGAGAATAATAAAGTATTTCATTGAATGAATGAAAATCACGTAAAAAGCTGACATCTTAAATTCTTAAAGTCTATCAAATGAACGAGAAAAGAAGTTAAGATTCTGTGCTGTGAAGACAGAAAGTCAAGTGGATTTCTTTCTCTGTTCCTCCATTATAAAACAAATTTCTATGATGTAACTTTAAACCAAGCCACTACTGATGTCAAAATGACTCCCAAAAAATCTTTTTCTTTTCATTACACACATAGGTGTGTACCTTTCTATTCAGAGATGGTATGATGAGATGACAGAGAGAACTGACAACGAGAGAGAGATATGCCATACCTATCAACGGGTGTACTTGCTTTGTGCATAAGTGCATATTTATACACTTACACATGTACATTAAATTCGAATGCATTATGTTCAAACATTATTACGTTTATTTAAATACGTAGCATCTTTATGTTGCATTTATCTCTAATCTACGTCTAAACAGTTCAGTTTAGTTCTCTGGCTAATGCTGTAAATTTATATGTGGGAATGTGTGAGAAAAAGTCAACATGAGTCCACTGAAAAGGAAAATCAGCCCAGAAAGTGTCGAATCATTTCACACTCTTGAAAGATTATTGTTCCATTGCACAATCGCATGTCATAAACAGGAGTACCTATCTTTCTATTCCCTGGATTGTAAATGTAGCCTTCCAACCGTACTCTTTCCTACTATGTTAACCTTTTACTTTTTAGTCATATCAGACTCCAGTTAGACTAGACCTATATAATGTGATGAGCCTCAAAATAAGTTGACAAAGAGATTAGGAACATATAAGAAGAATATATAAGTATTTATATCTCCTATATAACCCCAAGCATTTATATGCATACCTAATACACGAAATATAAAAATCTTTGTACATCTGTACTTTGTGTTTCAACTACTGGCAACATATTGTAAGCTTTCGCTTATATTAAGAAGCTGTAAGGGGGTAAGCACATAAATAATAATAAGTAAATACATAAATGCGTACTTATGTATACAGTTTTGTTTCCTTTAACGTATTACTTAAAACTAGTGCGCGTTTATTATCCTACTTCACGCCTAAATATTTGTATTTGTGCACAACATCATACAACTCTTCTTAGACCACTGTATAATTCACCTAAACCATCTTATAACCAAATGCTACATTCTTATAATAATTATCCTGGTGGATAAATTGTAAGATCGTACAAACCCAATTCGGCTATTATCCGAGGATTATACATGCTATGACACACTAGAAGATTATTTTATATAACCCTGTCCATTGTTAGTATGTGGTATAGTAGAACGAAAGCAGATAAACTAAAGCGAGAAAACATCCAAGAGAACCAGTAACAAGTCTCAGCAGCCAACCGTCATTTCTATTTATTCTTCATCTGCTTTTCTTTTGACGTCCTCTGTGCTCCTGTTTGCATGCAGCAATGCACCTTCTTTGACTACTTACATTACAGTACAACAAAGGTTTAGAATACTCTTCGGAATGTAGGTAATGGATGTAGGAAAACATTCCAACAAACTTCACCACAGAAGAACAACAATAATCAGTCAGTTTACTTCATCCGTCTATCTAGTATTAACTAGCAATACATCTTTTTAATGGATTTTAATCAATGTGAAGGAATTACAGGGACATATTCCATACTTACTCTTCTTTCAAAATGCATGCTGTTTTCAGGGCAAATCTATTGTTAACAACTTTTCATCGAGAGATCAAAGGAATTCTTGAATTGTAATACTGTAGGTAGTATGCGTAGGAAAGGAATCCTTATTCTTTGCCATAGTGTAAATGAATAATACCCAGAACTGAGATGAAATTACATGAATGTTAGTTAACCTATACGGAAGTGTCAAGCACGAACTTTTGTTTAGGATAGCACTCTCGACAACCCATTATTCAACAATGATTAATACCCAAGATGTATTTTCACACCAAATAACTGCACAACTAAAGTAGGAATACTCTTCACTTAAATAAACATACCACATGCATACCAAAGAAATGGCATTTTGACTTACTACGTAATTTACAGGATTCACCGCTGCAAATTATACTCGTAGTGTCACGTACTGTTTCTCCTACTACTTGGATGTATCATCATTCTACTGTAAACTATTATTGTAAGTGTTACACTAATAAACAGAATTTAGCAAATAGGAGGGAAACTGCGTGCTCACATTCATTGCCAGTGAAAAGTTGGAGGAATGGAAATTCTCGGGAATCTCATCTCTAGTTAAGAGTTAAAGACCAGACGACTAAACGATGCAAAGAGGAGAATCTAAGACATCTGATAAAAAATTTCTATCTGCTGAGTCGCCAAATTAGAGTGAATTTGACTTAACACACATGTTTTACTGAAAGCGTTATATTTTATACAAGACGTGTAAAAAGCTTTGAATTGCCATCAATTGCATTTCATGGGTTTCTATACGAAAGCTTGAAGCACTCCATGTTATGTAATCAAACCACCACAACAACACAATGCACCAGACCAGACCATATGTACCGAAGCAGGTAATTTAACTGAAGAAAAAGCACAAAAACGTAAATGAGTGGGTAGGACTACAATTGGTGTTATAATACCTTTGTCTTGTCTTGCGGGCTTCATTGCTCACACATACTGACATACTCTTATACAAATAAATACAGCATATGCACGTTTTAGGATGTTGGTGTTTAAATGCATTAAAGTGGTACCTACGTATTATTATGTACTTATTTACCATCAAAACTATAGTTTGCTTATATTATGTACTAGTACATTGGTATTGGTACTATTAAAGGGGTATACACAGTCATTAAATATACATACACATACTACTGCTTTACTGCAGTGCAGACTATACGGTAGTGATAAATATATTGAAGGAGAGGCGAGACTGAGAGATAATTCAAAAGTACAAACATTACATTACCTAATATGTATCTTGTAAGTTAAAGCTGAGTCGGCATGAATACAAGTTACACTGCTTGCAAGATTGCAAGTGTACCCTTAAATCACCGTACACTACCCAATGAGAAACGGAGGGAGAAAGCCCATCTTTCACACAATAAAACCTTCACACTAACATCTCAAGACGGGTAATTTTACTCAACGCCATCAAATATCAACTAGATTGATTGTTACAACAGGCCTTTAGACGTCTCTCGTGCACATAAAAAGATGAGATTCATGAATTTCAGTACCAACGATGCCTAGGTACCTTGTCATTTAAGCGTACCATACCACTGTTTTGTACTGTACCATTCATTAAAGTTGTTACTGTTCCCTCAACGTTTTTAGTTTTTCATGAAAAATCATTTTCCACTTTGAACTTACAGTTACGCCCATACAATGCGTTTTAGATGTATGAAGTGCCACACTCTTTATTTTAGGAGATGTGACTAACGATGAAGCCGAAACAAAACGAAGGGCTCAACTCAACAAGCCTCACTTACACTTCATTTTATTTTACTCACTTTTCTCAGTTCACCTTCAAAGTATCAGACTTGCTTGTATCAATATACCAAGTACAACCTTCTGTTCCACTGACGCACTTAACACAATTTTAACTAAAGCAGACAGCAAAATAGAACAATAATAAGAAAGAACTGAGAAGAAACTTGTGAAGTGAGTAGGGTACTCAAGAAATTACAATGAGATGCAGTCAGGGAGAAGATTAAACGAAAAAAGGTACTTTCGTTCTTTCAAACAGCTTTTCTAAAACTCTCTGCATACAACTAGCAGAGAACAACGGAGAGCAAATGTAAAATGGTGTTGCAAGATAGACGGATTGAACTCAACTGGGAGCTCAAGCCCAAGCTGCAGGCAAGTGTATTGGTCTTCTCAAGTCTAAACCAAACTAACGAAGCTAACCTACACAGTAATAAAGTAAACCAACACCATGCAGGCAGTCGAGTCCCAAAAACAAGACCAGATACCTTTGTAGAGACATATAATATACGTAATACATAATATACATGGTACATAGAGTAAGGCAATGTGGCATGGTATGGTATTTCATGGAAAGTGAATAGCACAATACATACAGGGACAAGCAAAATTGTTTCCACGTTCCATCTCCATCACCAACAGTCTGCTCTCTTATAACGTTGTCTCCCCATAAATATTACCTTGTTTCACATGACTGCAAATATTTAAATAGTTGGGCCTTGCTTTTAATTATCCTGATCCTTCTGATGATGAATGTTAACTCATCATCATACACAGCCCAAAAAATAGCTCAGCAGGATGACGAAAATAAACAACAGCTTGATTTTAGTTTTCAAAAATACTGTACCAGAAGAGGAAAACTTAAATAACGATTATTTTACAACACTCATTTATAATTATTATAATCTTAATTCTTCATATTTTATTATAAGTACATACACAAAGATTAAACATTCTCAGTATCAAATATTGCATTTTACCCAGTTAACTTTTGCAGCTTAACTTTCGCTTCTCCCGGTATTCAAGACACATACATACACACCTATATACAAACTTACTGCATGCTGGGATATAGAAGAAGTTATGGCTAGTCGTAGGGTTAACCCGATCCAGTGTGCCTTACACTTACACTATGTTTAATACAATAATACAAACAGAAGTATAGACTGAGACAGAGCAGACGACCATTGCTATACACTGCCTTAACTTTTCTAGGTTCAAAATGAATTGCATGTGAACTTTTAAAAACAGAAACATTCAATGCTCAACTGGTTGTCTCAGTAAATGTGAGTATGTATGTATTGGCTTGCTTGGGTTTACAATTTCGGTACTGTATTATTAATGTTAACCTTAGGCTGTCTTTGTAGGTTGTTAAAAATCAAAATGAAAAGTAAAGCTAATACATATTTCTTTCTAACTATGTGTTTAATGGTCCTTCGTCAAACTTACGATTAGTAAAGGTGGTAAAAGTATATTTCTGGAACTGTAAGCATATTTGTAATGTATTAACATGCAACAAATCAACTTAACAGTCTAGCTCATAAATCTATAAGGTATACAATATGTATAATACATAATCTACAATCTAGTATTATTTGCTTTACATGTGAGCACAATAAACACAGGAAATTGTAAATACCAAAGGGGATAAAATATTTTGTAGTAACCTTTAATACATATAGGAGGGAAAAGTAACACAGTGTACAGGTAGGTACTATTATTTGCATTTACTATTAGATTTATATATCATCTACCAAATTGGCCTTTGTTGGAAACAAACATAACGTTCATCCTTTCTTTACCAATTTTTATGATATCGGACAATGTTTTAATAAGAGCGGTAAAGTTTATTTTTCAACTGCAGAAATCAAACAAGTAGTAAGATGAGTCCCGTCAAGCGACAAATAGAAAAGCTAATTCTAATTGAGTATTTAAATCATAATTAACTTGCAACATTGACCCTATTGATGTTCAACTCGGAAGGTTTGGTTGAATTTATTTTTCATGTAAAATGAACTTTTCCAACAACAATTTTCCGAAAGAAATAAAAGAAATAAGTATTTTCTTAAACTCCAAACCCTAATACATGACAATTTTCATTCCTTTACAACAGTTTTCAATTCGGGTTTAGTAAATTGAGCTAAAAGTTTACTTACTAAAAAAGCTGATCTTCCAAAGAGATATTTAGTATATATTATTTCTCTGCAAACCTGTTCGTATTTCAAATGACACAGAATAGTAGGCGAGGTAAAATATATGTGGAAACTGGAGACTCTACAAGCAGAAATTTTAATGTAATCCTGCTCATCCTACATAAATAATAAAATAATATCACATAATATTACTGTGTACACAAACATTCTAAACTCAACCCAAGCAATAGAAAATATAAAATGTTACCTGCCAAGCTAACTGCCAAGGACACAAAAGAAACTAAGCTTCATTAATTCATTTGAATGAAATACATACTTATCTACACAAAGATGAGGGCAGTCACTCCTTTGGCTTTTAGTCGACATTTTGATTGACTAGAATAATTGCAGCAAAAAATCTGGAAATTTATTCTCGTTCCACAACTAGAAAAACTTTACTACCACTAAAAATCGATTATGGAATTGACTGCTGCTGATAAGTGTAATAAATATACATACGTACACATGCAAAAGCTGAGAATTTTTACTTTACTTGACATTGAGTATAAACTAGTTAAATATTTTCAGTTTAGCTGAAGACAATGCATCACTAAATGTAACAGTCATTCAAAACCGCTGGTTTGAGATTTGCTGCAATAAACTAATATAATTCCTTCGAATTCCTGTGACTTAAATTGCGCAATGAAGGTCTATAATAATCTAGGTATACTTTTATGCACGTTCGATAAATAACATTTTGTACCGCGCAATTACAATCAAGAGCAGCGAAAAAAACATTTATTTTGTGCATATGTCTCTGCTCTAAGATTTACTCAGGACCTATAGAAATTTAATCTTTATCTGCGCCCTTAGCAATAGTCATTCCTTCAATTTTACTTTTGTACAAACCCGACAAAAAGGATAAAACAACTTCTCCCTAATATAACGCTTTGCAACAATGCCATGATTACAAAGTTACAAATATACAGTTCCACTTGCCTTATGATATGATATAGCATTAGCATGGTCTACAAGATAACATTTAAATAGATGTCATCTTTTAACATAACTGCAGCTATCTGTGTTTTGCAGCAGCCCTTGTCAGGATCAGGATCGGGTTTTAACTATCAATGCCTGCCGAAATAGGCACGCCCTTACTGGATTTACATACAAAACATTGCAATTCCCAATTATGTTATTAGTATTATGGTAGTACTATTTCAGTGAAAGAACCACATCAAAAATCAAATTAGGATTACAAAAAGGCACTTAAATAGAAAAACTTATAGTGCCACTTTGATTTCAAAATCAGATAATAAGTATGTATAATTGAAGCGATTCTGCTATGTAAGATGCGTCTTATTGTGCCATGACATACAGAATAAAACTCAGCACAAAAGAAATCATCATTAAATTTCCGAAGCCCAACCCTTCTTCCAGACTGTAGTAGCAATCTAGCAATGACAAGCAATAGTGATAATGGTGCTAAAAGTAATGTTTTTCAAAACACTTCATGTAAAATATTCGTACACAGAAACAACGCAAATAGTCGATTCGACTTGTATTCTGGTATTCTGGCTGGGCATTTTCATTTTCTAACTATTTAGACAAGCTTACATATTTGATGAACTAGCATCAACAAGCAATCGTTTAAATTCGGTATTAGAGTAGGCGTAGGCATAGATAGCTTTTTAGATATCAAGGCATGCTAGGAATCAAAGTATCGTATAGAAACCTTGACTAACGCTAGTATACTGGCGTTAGATTTATCCAATAGGTAATCGTAAAACAAGCAACGATGTTAATAATAAGTATAGTATTTATATTACTGGACCTGAAATTAAAGGGCCTTAGTTCTTTGTATTCATTTCAAAGTCATGTCATGTCATCATCTCTAATTTTAACTAGTCTTTGTGAAAAGTCGAAAGCAGAAGGATGCTACAGTAATCACAGAGAAGACAAAACAAGACCAAAACATTTAGTTGCGCAGAATGAAACAAAAACAAAAGGAAGACAAGATATTAGATGAAAAGCCGACATACGTTTTACCCTAAAAATAATAAGCGTAGGTATAAGTTTTTGGTAAAATAATCCTAGTACAATTATATTTTACAACTATGGTACGCAGATATACTTCTTTGAAGTAATACACTTATGTTGTATTGTACAATGCATGTAATGCAACGCACTGAAATTTCTGTACTATTGTTTCTGTTTTCATTCTATTTATGTATTTTAAGCTGAATAAAATTCAAGCTGTTATTCTTTTTCTTTTATATTTAATACTTTCCTCCTTATCTACGCCAATGCACACATTAGTCAATGAAGGAAATTGTAAGCCGAGCCAACGGACGGATACCACCTGCTCTTCTAAACAATGGCTCAAGAGCTAAAATCCGAGTACAATTGAAAATCGGGATAATTATCCTTAAATCTAATCGTCAGATAGTAAGCTAAAAGAGTAAAGTGGTTCGACCCGACCTGAGTCGTCCAGTGATTCCCTATGAAAGCTCATACGCAGCCTAAGTAAGCGTTACGCAGTACATAGCACATTGCCTTCCTATTTCACATTTTAAGAGGTAGCTATTAAAGATACAGATGGGCACACTCACCGAGTCAGTCAGTAGCTCAAACTAATCATTACTGATCCAAGAAAAGCACCCCACACAAAGCTAAAACAGGGCAACACACACGCATCGCATCATAAGATACACGAACTAATAACAGAAATAAATTTTGTGAAGATGAGCATCTTCTATATATATTTACACATAACACACACGCTGAATGTAATAACATCTCATATCACTTCATACAAAAGGAAGTCAGTAGTATAGTTTTATCTGCCTATAGATAGATAACTTGTGTGCTCTGTGTGCCTGTATTTCGCTTCTGTCTTTAAATGGAGTATTTAACTCAAGAAGAAGGACAGTAAAACAGCAGTGGATACATTTCTTTGTGTACCATAAATATATGCAACACAACCCTGCCTATTATTATACTTTACTAGGAGAACAAGCCGTTCTCACAATCAGTTAATCTTCCTTATTCAGATTTCTTAACTGGAAAAGGTAAATATACAAACCAACAAGCAACTAAACACTAAAGAATACTCAGCATATCCCATATGTTGTAAAGTGGTGCAAACAGTACAAAGTGATCTTTGCTTCCTGTCTACTCAGTAAATTATATTTAGTTACGTATTAGTTGTAAGTATCGCAGTAGCACTATTTTATTTATGCAACCCAAGCTAAATCCCAATAACCGATAGCCACATTTATTTAAATACAATTACAAACCATACGTACTCAGCTTATCATTAGCCAATGGAGCAAATTGATGTTTTTAGGGAAGGGCTAAAGTAATGAACGGAAAATGGACGAAGGATGGTCTAAAGAAAGGCAACGACAATTTCCCTCATTGGCTACTCTACATGCCAAATTTAGTGAACCATGTATTGAATGTAATCGATCTTTCTTAATAGACCAGAAGCGATAAAATTCGTTTTCTGTGGGCTACATTTTTAGCGAGCCAGAGATTCACTAATGGAATCGTGTTGTCTGTCCAAACGTATGTACATATACACCTTAACCTCCGAACGCACTGACCGATTTGGATGAAACCTAGGATATCAACTTATGTCAACCAAGTTTAGAAGCCTTTTGAAAGTAGGCATGGGTAGGAAGCGCCAAGTTAACTTTTTGGGTGTTTCCACTTGTAGAAAGCTCGATGCCAGTTTTATTTCCACAGTGATTTTTAATATTTATAATTTTTTTGTGAATTTCTGATTCTAATAATTTGTAATAATTAAAAGTTACTCTTTCTTACTCACATCATTTTACTACTGAGTTCAGTGTACTACAAACGTTAAAATATTTATTTTAGGCAATACTGCTAAGATGTTGCAGTAGTGCAAATGGAATATACTCGACTGAATTCATGTTGCATGAAATGAAGTAACATATTATCTTACTTGCCTTACCCAACAAAAAAGAAAAGGAGCACAGCACAGTAACACACATAGTGGTATCAGGACCAGAAAGAAAAGACACGTTCATTCCACACTTTGCTCTAGAACGGAGACCACACAGACAGAGAAAGATATGGTTAATAAATAGGAAATTAAAATAACAATATTCTATGCACCTTTTGTTGGCAGATGAGATCACATCGCAGCTCTCTCAGCTGACTTATCTAGCTCATCTTAAAACGGAAGCTTGTCATGCAACAAAAACCGCTGCAATAATAATACAAGAGTACCTCCGTATCCGTCGTATTAGTACATTATTCGAAATGAGGTTAATTTACACATAAAATACTGAAGGATGCAGACAGACAAGCAGGAAATACCAAACTCGGATAGAAAATATCCAATTTCAATTAAATATTAATTTTATCATACAAATTCCGCTACGTAGCACAGGAATTCTTATGGCAATGTTGAAGTATTAATTGAGACATCTTAAGTTATGACTTGATTGCAAGCTTAAGCATTTGTTTGTGAACTACCAGGTTATTAAGATTAGGTATTCATAGAGTAATATAATGTTACAGATATATCAGATCAGATACTTGCTGAACTTTGTTTACTTACTTAAGCAAGTAATACTGCTTAATTACATGCTGAGTTTTTCACAAGAATATCTACTTAGGATACACAATAAAAAATCATCAGATGTATTCAATTATTACTACTTATCTTCAGCCAGTAAGCCAAGAGGCTACCTGCATGTGTTCCTCGTATTATTGTTATTTATCACTAATTCATACTAACATAAAATAATGCACAAGATATTACGAGTTTAATCTAATTTATGTTAGCCTTTGATGAAGATCGAATGGAATGTGTCAAAACCTTCACACATAATGCTACATCTAAACTTCAAAGAGGAATCATGTATTGAAATGATTTGGAAAAACTAATTACCTCCTTTAGTCTGGGTTTATGTCGCGAATTTTAAGGCAGATAAATGTATACTTCTAGTGGTTTGATAACTAAGCTTACGCTTGTTTTTGATGAAGGTTTTAAGAGTGGCAAATGAAACTTGTAAATAGTAAAATGTTAGAAAGACAACTCGTCCGGAACCACACGAGAATTCCAAGAAAATCCTCTCAAACTCTACAACAAAAAAGCTCAACTCATGGGAGGTGAGCTGAGCACACATTTTATGCAACTTACAACAAAGAAATAAAGAATTTTTCAGTGCAGTAAACCAGTCTTGCGAAGAATCTTTACATTTCTCAGATACTTACATTTACACATACTCCATCATTATTCAGCGCTATTTTTATCATTATTACATAACAGGTTGGTTTTACAGAGCATATGTAGAATGTAAAGTAAAGCATACTTATAAATTGGTGAGTACATTAGGAGCAAGTCATCACCTTTCTGGTAAAATACTGAATAAATCGACATTTGTAGTAGCTTATTTCATAAAAGGTAAAGTAATTACATTTACTATTACCAAGGCGCAAGGGTAAAATTTTGGCTAAACCTTTTTGGTCAAAAAACACAAAAGTATATTTGCAGCCAAGCCACATGCTCTTATTTTTAGCAAAACGATCTCCACTAAGTAGACTTGGTTAAAATTTAATGGCAATCACTTCTGTACTATTACATATCAAGTAACAAGTAATAGAATATAACAGAAAAAAGTCGCTAACACATTGCATTCTCATAAAGCTTTTGTGACAACTAAAGTCCATAAACCCCCTCTCCGTATTACTAGAGGTACGTTTGCTTAGCCTTGTTGTTACCGAACATGAGTTTTACGAATTTTACTAAATCAAATGATTTATTAAGACTTTGAGCCACAGCCTTAGTCAAAATAGATTAGGTACCTGTATTAGTTTGAATGCAAAACCGATGATCACATCAAAACTTTAGATCTAATTATGTATAACATGTTTGCACTGGTCCAAAATTTTAATAATAGTAAACTATTTGACTTGTAAGTAAGTACGGTATTCGTAATACCCATGTGCGACACCAATTATGGTCAAGAAACCATTTACTCATTTCTCTATCCTGTAACATATTACTCTTATAACTAATGGAAGGGAGTATGTTTATTTGTCTTCCGTGCGCCAAATTCTCCGTAGCCGAATGAGTCATCATCGTACACAATCACAATGGCTTTACCTCTGCTGCAAGCAGATACAACCTTGCATTGTGATAGCACCACCAATCCACTATGCATAGCATTACTCTCCATACACTTCATAATACACACTGACAGTGAATGATGCTCATGTAGAGTAGAATATAGAAAAAGTATAGAGGGCGTCGACTTTTAATTACTCATACTAAAGTTGTCAAGTTAAGGGGGACTTTGAGCTCAAAAAAGCCTGAATTAACACTGGGAAAAGTTCACTGCTTAAAACTTTGATGGGGACAACAGCACATAAGTAAATGCTAATGTAATAATGTAGAAGAATCTCCATTTCATTGGTAAAATCCTCTCCTGTTGAATTTTTAATTTATCGACTGTGATTTGAGCAAAAAATAATTTAAAAAGACAACAGTAAGAGTCGAACTGAGGTTCGGTGGTTAGGTTCGATTCATACTGTTGTCTTTGGTTTACTTACTTTTTACTCAAAGCATGGCCGATAAATTAAAAATCCAACAGGAGAGGATTTTGCCAATGCAATGGAGATTCTTTCTTTATTTTCACATTTGAATTGACTTATTTAATGGGGCTCCCATTAACTTTTGAAATAATATACTGTGTGTGCCGGGAATTGCAATGTAGTCCTCCTCAGAGATTTGTCACCTTCATAGGTCAATTTAATTATAATTACTCACATTAAAGTTCTCAAGTTAACAGGTCAGAAAATTACATGGTATCGGAGTTGGTTATAGAGCTCATCAGCAATTTGTGACGGAGCCTATGATAATAAACCAAATGGCTGAAATTCGAAAAATGAGACTAAAATATCCATTAAAAGGAGCGTTTCATGTTCTATGAAATGGCGGTGGCCCCATATTTTTAAAAAATTCCTACGATTTTTAATAATTCTGGGAAACTGATGCTTTCCTTTTAGCATATCAGTTCTCCAAAGGGAATTAGCTGTATGCATGACTCCCGCATTTATCTAAATGGTTACAGCGCGTGCTTTTGCTTTACATGGAGTTTTCTCTGTACGTAACTTAAGTCCAAATGGTTTAAAATCATAGGCGCAGCCACATTTGTGCATTTTGCCTGGCACTCGATGTCATGGAAGCATTCTCTCATTTGATGAAAAATGAATAAAATGACATCATTTATTTAAATGTGGGCCAAGTGATTTCTTAATTTGTTTCTATGATCACGAATTTTTATTCAGTCAATCAGGAGATCCACATTTAAATAAAATACGTATAAGTCGTAGTCTGCACCGGCGACCACTATATGTCGTAGTCTGCACCGGCGACTACTATATGTCGTAGTCTGCACCGGCGACTACTATATGTCGTAGTCTGCACCGGCGACTACTATATGTCGTAGTCTGCACCAGCGACTACTATATGTCGTAGTCTGCACCGGCGACTACTATATGTCGTAGTCTGCACCGGCGACCGCTATATGTGGTAGTCTGCACTGGGGACCGCTATATGTGGTAGTCTGCACTGGCGACCACGATATGTCGTAGTCTGCACCGGCGATCGCTATATGTCGTAGTCTGCACAAGTCTTACCTAATACTGTTATTACGACACGTTAACGGTACTATAAGCTCTGAAGACTGCTATTGCTATATTTAACCAGATTTTGCAATATTAATTGTTGATGCAAAATGTATTTTTTCAGATGAAGAAACTATGATTCCTCTGCATGTTTTAGGAGCTGTAGACGGTGTTTTGAGAGATACTATGGGGTAGAATGTTCCTTTCGGCGGAAAGTTTTTGCCCATGGGCAAAAGTTTCAGACAAGCACTGCCTGTAATAAGACGTTCTAATTGTTAGATAAGAAATCATAAAAATTTGTATAGTGAAATATGAACATTCGAGTAATATCTTAACCGGTTGCTAATATTGAGGATTTAGTTAGGTTTAAATGTAAATAATGAGGAAGGTTGGTGTGTTTGGCCATTAAGAATAATAACTTATTGAATCGAGTTCTGGTTCGTGTTGTACATGGACGTGTATGTACACTGGATTTGAATGTTTGAAAGTAGGGGAGGTTTGTGTGCAGGCCTTATTATCTCACATTTATCTCCAGAAGAGTACATTCTTACATTAAGGTATGGCTAATAAATAACGACATGCATTGAATTAAAGTGAAACAGTCTCAATTCCGTAATGATTTTCAATTTTAAATGACTTTTCGGCTTTTTGAACTTGGCTAGATTTGCTTCTGCAAATTTTAAAAATTTGCTTTGTAGGCCACTATTTAGTGAACGCTTATTTTGAGTGAACGCTCATTTCGGGTGAACGCCTCGTTTTATATATCATGCGATTCATGCGAAGTTGAAAAAACTTTATCCTTACATATGTTGTGCAATTTATGCTAAGTTTTCATTTTCTCATTAAAAGCTGTCATAATGGCAATGCCATTACAGGTAACTTAACCCAACATCACAGCCCGACACTAGCAAAATGCAAACTACATTTACATACAAAATATAATAATAAAGTCTTTACGCTTGCTTACCTACTGGCTGCGTATTAATAGAGGCAGCAGGCTTGCAGGAGAGTGAGCAGCTTAGGTGTTGGTGTTACTGCATCTGCATCTGTATCCGAAATTTAGCTTCTTTATTGGTCAGAATGTTGAACTGGTCAGTAGAATAGGTTTGCCTACAAATAAAGTAAAATATACATTATTGTGATGCTAACTTAACTACATGTCTCTTAAATTAATTATCAAAACTTCCTTCCATATAACATGAGCGCAATAAAATCCGTCGCTAAGAGCAAAAGACCTAATTTACACTACTTAGTTTCCGGTGCACACCTAAATAGATGTCACAAATGAATGATGTATAACCTGATATTCAAATGATCTTACCGCACCCAACAGACGCAAGACAAGCATTGACCAAAAACGATAAAATATAAACAGCAAAAACGTATAGTACGACCAAAACCAACCAACCAACTTACTATTACTTGGGCAAGTCTGTGACAACAGAGATTAACCAACACTTAGTTAGCACTTTATTGTTACCGCATGCAACAGCTCAGTTTATCAAAGAGTCAAGTTATTCTCATGCATATCCCATGACTTACCTTTACCACCAATGTGCAAAATATCCTAAGGATAAAGGACTGCAAAATTTGCAAGTCTATGAGCAAACTTGTTCTTCCTCCACCCTCACTTCAACTTCACCTTTACTTACAACCACAACACATTAGGCTATTCCTGCTCATTTGACAATATTTCTACACTTTTTCTTTGTATTACAATGTGCAATGCATTATTATTAATAGTTGGCAAAGTAAACGATCCCTTTAACACAACTGCGTTTTCATACAAACAGAATCAGTTAAAATATGACTGCTTAGATTTATCATTTTAATAAGATTCCTTTTAATTTCATTATGCCTTTGTAGGCATTACAAGGTAGATTATTCAAATAATATTGACGTAATGTAATATAAATATCTGCATACTCAACGTCTTTGCCAATTTGCCATCACCAGGCTTTAAGAAAATGGTAAGTAAGAAAGGTTGGGTTGAGGAGCGAATAAATGCAAGGTGAGCGTAAATACAACGAAGGAGTATACTCATCATTCCTACTACTTTAGTACGCTTTTGGAGAATATGTCATGAATTCACTCCATGGACTGATGAACTTAGAATTTCATTTTATTCCATTCGTACGTGTTTTCCATTTTAGCATCTTAACTATCGTTATCCACCTACAATTAGAGCCAGGCCTTTTGCTCACAATGACAGTAGATATTTTACTTTAATTTACAATAAATTGACCACTCCTACGAACAAAAATTGTTCAAAGGTAGTTTGTGTCTTCCATAATGTCAGTTTGTTTTTAAGGTAGATTTGATACCGCAGGTCTACTTATAAACCTACTTTGATTAAAATTAATCCAAATCATTTATTACACTTCTTAAGAAACTCTCATATTAGTCATTAGAAGTTTTGGAAATAATTGGAAAAGTGTTTATCCCTGTGCAAACTGCACTGATGAAGATGCTCATAAAATGATTTCCCACATTTACGTTGAATAAATGTGGTGATAATATTGTTAAGATTAACAAGTAAATTCATTACTGTTCCCCACTAAGAACTGCTAAGAACCCCACTAATGAAATTGCACCAACTCTCACGTACTTTGCATGAATTGACTATTGGCAAATGCAAAAGACGTAGCAAATAAAAATTTTGCCTTGCAAATAGAAAAAGTGGGTTTTGCTAACGAAATGATGTTATGCTGAGTTTGTGTCTTCATCTTCATTTATTGAAGTATTCATGAAGATATGCAAACGTGATTTATTCATGAAGATATGCAAACGTGATTTATTCATGAAGAATATATGCAAACGCACGACAATGGATCATTTGGCCCGTAATAAGTAAAGTCGGTAATCTCAATTAGAAACACTGAATACCTAATGGAGACTGATATAAATATTCACGGAGTGTAGCAAAATACTCTTCTTAATCCATTTCTAACCAAAAATAAAAGTAAAGTGTAATTTTACCTTCTCCGTACAATCATCTGTTCAAAAAGCTAACGGATCATGATGAATAATATCATCAAACAAAAGTTTTTGTTTCAATTTTTTATTTTGAAGTATCTAAGCAGTAAGCACTAGTATTTACATACAGCAGAACCAGAGAACTTTGTTATTCTAATTTACTGATGGTGCAAGACTGAAACACTTTTCCATAGACGTTGTGCTTCAATGATCTCATTCAAATGGGACTGTAAACATAGAAGGACTTCATTTTTCTGCACAAAACAGGCCAAAAATATGTTGCCACAAAATCCTTCATTGCAAAAACAGTGTTAAGCTAATTTCATTTTCACCATATTATTATTATCACTGTTTAACAGACGTAGTACTTAGATGGTGGTGAACAAAATTATCACTTTTCACGTTTTCCAGTTCCACATTAAACAACAATATGCATTTTTTGGACACTGTTACATGTTAATACAGAATAAAATTTACAATGCTGCAAATAAGTAACCTATTCTTAGTTCTCAATGTCATTTTAGCTCTTCCATTCACTCACACAATTATAGCATTTGAAGTTGTGTACCTGTACAAGTGATCAAAACTGATCAAAATTCATTCCTTTTATTATTTTACGTTCAGCCCAAGTCTAGGCATGCCAAGGAAGCGCTAAGAGCTGCACTGCCTGGAAAGAACTCTAAGCACAAATAAAAATTTTGAATATGAAACCGGAGTTGTGTCTTCAGAGATTGAAAACTGTAACTGAACTAAACCAACACTAAAACCTAAATGGAGGTTATCTTCCCTTAAAAAAGTGAACCTGCAGCACAGTACATTAGGACCAAAACTAGCATATGAACCGCAAAGTATCTGTAAGCACACTGAAGGCTCTAAACCGTGACGACATTACAATTCCCAATATACGAATATTTTAAGTTAGTGTACTATGTACTGTACTATGAATCTTGTGTACATCAGAGCTTTTCTAATACATACTATTTAATGCATATTTTGAATGCAATAGCTCGCAGCAGTCGTGATTTCAACTCCTATCCAACTGAAGCACACCCTCTCCGGTTTTCTTCTGCTCGCCTGGAAACCCTTATATAATACCTGTTGAACCTACTCTGCACTATGGAATACCTACTCTACTACAGATTGCATATTTCATTATTATCCAAAAGCAAGACTCGACTGTACTTCTCTGGTTAGATAGCAAATAAAAAGAAAGATTCCCTACACTGTTGAGAAGCCTAACTGGCCAAACAGAAAACCTCCTCATATGAACACTAAAATGATGTTATTTTTTCCCAAATTGTTTGCTGTGCTGTAGCTTAAGAAAGGTTTTCCTTAGGCTTTTACTACATACAGTGAACACTTCGCTTTAGACAATATGACTTCACAGCGAAGTGTGCATATTCTTAATTTGGGGAGGAATGAGTTCTTCAAGAGACGTTACACTGTATATTCGAACTCCCCGTATTAGGCAAGTGAATGAGAAGACGAGATGTGTAAACCCATTTACAAGTGGTATTGTATAGAATAATAGATAGGCATGCATATTTAGTAGTTAGTCTGTCCAGCCAGCAGTATGATGTAAAATTCACTACAAAAATATTCCCGTATATATTCTAGTTATTTCATAATAGAAGCATGTAAGCAAGATATTCGTATTGCTTGGTAATACTTATTTATATAAGACGCCTGAATTAATAACGTATGCATACCTAGCTAGTACAGCTGCCCTCACAACACATCATGAAGCACTTCTAAAATAACAAGACGGGGATATAACATCATCCCCAACCCCATACATTCATATGTTTACTAGTGTTATGTAGAATTTGTAGAATGTACAAGATTACATTATATTATGTCCAGGATATCTAATGCCATACCAGCAGCTGTCTGCTTGTACTGTAAAAAAGATGTAGCCTGGTTGACCGTGACTGAAATGTATATGAAGTAGGTATGCTTAGTTTTTACAGGTATACAGAATATAAGGAATTATTTAGGCGTAAGTATGGATACATTACATACTGGCAGTATATATTTAAATATGTTCTAAGTACTGAGTTTGTACTTAAGCTGGACAGGTAGAAGTACAACTCTTTCTATATGCGCTGTGTAGTCGCGACTGTTTAAACAGTGCAGTGTACTTCAAAGCAATCTTAATGTAAAGGTAACTTTATAGATGCTACACAGCACTCCTACTCCAAAGAAGCTAAGTAGTGAAGATGCAGATGATGAAGCCAAAAGCCAAAACCCTTTGTAGCAACAGCAAGCAAGTTAAAAAAATCTTACTACCACCACAACCACCATACATTCATCCCATTCCATCCATCCATGCGCATAACATTACTATATCAAACAGCAACCACCTCAGACTAGCCTAGGTGTACTGTGCTTCATATTATAGCCATTCTCAATTCTCTATCGTTCACCAACCCTCTGCACAATTACAATGTACAAAAGTTAAGCACTAAGCAGTAACAAAGTCATGTATCTGCTTCGCGAACCTATTACTTCAATTGAACAAAAGTATTTTGGAAATGGACACAATATCCTAGTAAATTCAATAACCATATATACTATGAATTGACGCACTGATGATGACATGACTGATGAAATGATTGATTAATTCAAAATTCATATTTACGATTACCGTAATAGAGTCGGCTAATATTGCCATTATGTTAACTACAATAACGTTACACAAATCAATCATTGGGCCACGAATAGGCTTGCAAAAGCACAGAATAGTACAGTATATGGCCATACCAACTGCTAAATATGCATTCTAAATACATACTTGCAATGTTAATCAATTAATTTGAAATGTATACCCACTCCAGCCTTCGCATCCTATATAGGTTCATTCGCATTTTTCATTGATTATTTTTCAGTAATGCAAAAAGCCTATGGGATAGCTTCAAAATGATGAACACTAATCAGAGCTCTATTGCTATCTTGTCACTAGCTTGTCATAGGTAAATCTATCTGCAAATACTAGATGTAGCAAATTCGTTAGGGTCGTAATAGTATATCTATATCTATGGGGTACCCAAATGCAATATTTAATTTAACAAACGATCTGACGACGAGGAATTGCTGATTCTGTTTGGTTAACTTTGTTCCTGCAGATGTATTTTGATGACATATCAATCATTCAATATCAATATCGAGAGGAAAACAGTTGGCGAAAAATGCTGTGGAAGCCTCGTTGATTGCATTGAATATCGTAATTTTGGAACCATCAACCATCCCATAGGCTCATTTGCATACGTGAATAATGTAAAAAAAATGGCATACCTCTGGGGGGATGAGGGATTTCACACAATTATTTATAAAAATTGTGAAGCATGTACCAATCCACATAAATGCAAAATACTATTTACACTATTACTATTACATTATGTATTTGAAAACCTCCATCCTTTTTTTCTTTGGATGATCATCTTTGCAAATATGATGCAGAATGTACAGTTCGCATAAACATAATTAACAAACCTAACGGCCTACTGTATTGAACGAATAACAAAATAGAGAAATCTGTCATTATTGCAGTATCAATAACATGTAAACGAGTGTGCAATAATGACTCCTGAAGGAAAACAAAATTATAGACTACTGACTACAAGCTACAACTCGAAGATAGGAACATACACTGATATAATGACAAACATAAACATATTATTCCATGCTTGTTCATATTTGCAAAAATATGAACAAAAAAATAAAAGTGAGATTTTCGAGGGAGAATTTACGTAATAGTAATAGTAGTGTACTTTGCACTGTGTGCATTTAGGAGGAGGTTGAAACGCTCCAGAATTATAAACAAATAATTACATGAAATCCTCCCAGAGAAAAAAGATTTCCACCTAAGCAAATGAATCTACATACGAGAAATTTACTCGTGAATTGAGTGTATGGGATCACACTAAAATTACAAAATTCAGCCCAACCAGAGACTCTTTGTTTTAGTTCCAGTTTCACAGTATCCTTCGTCATTTGTTTTTCCACTCTGCCAATCGTCGTAAATCTAAATCTGTATGCAAATATTATATTTTTAAATGCTTAACTTTGTAATTATAGTATTAGTAGTTAGTTATGTGGTGGTTGTGTTATGTGAGTAGAATTCGCCAGGCGAATTTGAGATGACAGCTCTTAATCTAGTTAATCTTTACATTGTTCCTCTATACTTATCTCAATCTGTGAATGTGTGTGTATGTGTATAGCTAGGACGAACTAAACATCCTACATATTGTATGCATACAATTCTCCATCCATAGATTAGGTATCTATATATATGATATTATATTTGCATATATGTAGTTATAAAGGAAAAACATACCCGATCTCACACGAACATCATTAGATTAGATTAGTTGATATTCCTCTATCGAAACGGATGAATATTTTAAGACGAACATCAATGGTATCAATTTTTCCGTTTTGCGCTACTGATTTTTGAAATGTTTGAAATGTATTACAAAAATATACTAATGATTGTTTTATGTATTGAATTCATATAATATATATGTATTTGACCACTTAAAATGTGTATTCGTAAACAGTAAACTCCTCCTACACCCCAGTGAGATAGTTCGACTTCATCTTCATTATTTTACCCAGAGATTCCGACAAATTTCAGCAAATCAAAAATACAGATAGATACATTACATACCTTCTACCTTATTATTGTACAGTAACAAAATCATGAAGACAAATACAACAAAGAACACAAAACGAAAATAAAGCAACAAGTGAGTCCAAGTGCACTTGAGTTGACACAACTCCTACATGTTGCATGTGCGAATAAATTATGTGCCTAAGTGCCTACTAAACAAAATAGAATTTCAGCGCTTTTAATAAGAAAGTAAACAAAAACAATAAACATTCTAGGTTAAGACGAATTATTTGTGAATTTGAAGTGTAGGTGTCGCATGCGTCATACTGAAGACCTAAGGGTTAACTCTGTTGCACATTCGTTTGTGTTCTCTTGATCTGTCTCCCATCTACCCTACCTCGTGATCACAACTAACCAATAGTGGAAAGTTCGGCATCCGTGCTCGTTTATTCGAAATGTACTGATGCAAAAAATATATTTATCACATTGCGATTTCGCTAAATAGTGTACGCTATCAGTAATAACTTCAAATTTTGTAAACTAATCACTAGTAACACTATGTTGCTTCAATTTACAAAGCATAAAGTAAAGTTTTTAGCTGGTCAGATTTTTTCAAATAGTGTATTCAAAGTACCAATTTCAATTTCGATTGCGAATAGGACTCTGACTCTCCATCAACATCAATGTCAGTGCTACAGATTTTGGGAATCTCATCCAAAAGCCGAATACCGAGACAGGAAATTCGAAGAGCACGGTTTTAAGGTACGGCTGGTCCTGTAAAAGCGTTATATTATTATTCTTGTGCTTGAAAGGGGTGAAGCAGTGAAGCTAATCGCCAAAATAAAGAGTTTCCGTATATTAATTAATTATTGTTTCTTGTTTAGGAACGCAAAGAAAATTGGGTTGGTATCAAAAATGGATTGAAGGATTTATCGTCTGAATTAGTAAAATGCAAAGATGCGGTTCATGAACGTTTCACCATTAACAAAGACATTTTCATATGTCCAGGTAATTCTGCATTAAATTGGATTATAAATATATTAATGTTAATATGATATATCAAATTCAAAGGATTTTAGATCAAAATCCTCCTCTGTTTAAAAGGCTAGGTAAAATAAAAGCGTTAGATCAGATCTAATGTTATTTCATTAGACTCATGTCTGATCTCATCTCATTATTAGTTAGTTTAACGTGATCAATAAATACATTCAGCTATTTTATTGAAATAATTTGTTACCAATTCTTGTTTGCTAGGAATTTTGTCACGTCATTGTAAAGGAATTTTTGTATTGAAAACCGTTACTGCTCTGAGAACTCTCTGTATCGAAAATGAAAATATGCAATATCTAAAGTGAATTTGGTTATACAACTTGTACTTTAGAGAATTCACTATACAGTACATGTTGTGTATTACCTTAAGATTATACTTTACAAAAGCAGATTATATCACACGAAAGATTTTCCATCAATTCTTATAGGTATCTGTATCACATGAATAATATTATTTGCTGAAACAGAGTGTAAAACTAACCTATCTAATATGGGCATATTTCAAAAGAACACCATAGCATTCACATCGTACCTCTCCTTTAACTGATGCTGAGGACAATGACAGCTACACTTCTAACAGACAGGAATGGAAGCATGTGGCAGGCGTATTGCATACTATTGTATTCCATTCCTTGTTTACGGAACCTATCCCTTAATTGTTGGCAGGATTGTCATATGTTGTTATTCTCTAATGCCCTTGGACACTTGAAACTTGAACATATGCCTGAAAACTTGCTATGATTATGATATCTTGATTTCTGTAAATTCTTGTTTCAGCGTGTGGAGGTGGACTTGTGCCACAGTGTCAAGCACTTACTAATGCGTTTGTAAAAGTAGTTGAGTGTAGGGCATAGACGTATAAAATACATTTTATGTAAGGAAGGTAAACAGGAAACAATATTGCTGTGCTCGTGCTAAAAATACAAGATACCGTATTTACCGAAATACTAGTCCTGGGCGATTATTGTTCATGAATTGTTTTTGGCCGCGCAATGTATCTTATAAATGTCCAATGGACAATTATTTCGAATGGAATGTTTAATATTTCAATTCATGTTTTTTTCGGTAGCCTTTGTTAAAAACTTTTCCTTCAAAGGACTATTATTGTACTGTGTGCAGATTTGTTTTCTGTGATCACTATCTGACACGAAAAGTAATCCCAAACAAACAACTTCAATTGAAACATGTCTTTCCATATGACAGTCTTCAGATATTTCTCATCATTAAAAAAATTGGGATGGACAATTATTTCGACCGTAACATTGATTTTTTAAAGGTCTTCCTTTTGCCGTTTCGTCGAAATATTTTGCAATAATGGGAACAATTATTACGACGTGGACTACTATTTCGATAAATATGGTACCTGGCACTGGCACGCGCTTTCAAAGTCATGAAAAACAGCTTTGACTGATCATTCATCCCATTTTATTAGTGTACTATTATCCTCAAGTTCAACCTACCTGTACATTGTTCAGTTGTTGTACGCACTTTAAATATGAAGCGAACCCTTTTCCTTTCGTATGTGACCGTATGCCTTTCAAAAACATGTCTCTCAAACAATGCTGATTTCAATCTCGTGATGATTGTATCTTGTTTTCATGTGAATTCATTGTGGTTATATAGTAACATCTTGGATTTGGATAGCAATTTGCGCTACGAGAGGAACGACATTTAAATTTGTTATGAGCATTACGGCATTACTGCATGTATAATGTATAATAATGATAAATGATAAATATGTGATTAAGTTCACTGAATCGCTCAGTCAGTTCAATATCTTTGTCTGCAGGGTACACTGTAGGTAGCGAATAGAGAAACTTCGGTGTTAACTTAAATGACTTAATATGGTTAAAAAAAATTATTTTAATTCTTAGATGACCCACTGACGTTTGCCAAGTTATTAAGAAATGTGAATGTGACGTTGGACACAAATGAGAACCAAGTCTTACGCTGTATTTCCGCCACGTTAACGTTAACAGTTCCTTCACAATCAGGGTCATATGTTTCCATATTCAGCAAAATACCATCTTTAAGGTACTCCCCATTCAATCATAGATACTTTACCCATACAGGCTTCTTGATTATAATAATATAATAGTTAATAATATAGTAATATAAAAACATTTTAAGTTAAGCTTTTAAGCAAGTTTAATAATTACTTCCGACTGAGTTGTTTGTAGTAACTCTTGAAAATATTCAATTTTGATATAACAATTACCGCTACTAGTGTTTTAAACGAAGTATTTAATTTTAATTATTGAAATTGATGTTGATAAAATTGCATGTTTTCCTTTTGTCTTTTCAGTCTCTTAAATGGACGGACACAGTTCAATAAAATGTTTAATTCAGTGCTAACTTCTAACTTTCCACGTGGAATGGCTTCGTTAGAACAGATGCACAGAACAGGACCTCATAAAAAATTTCGACCTCCTAGAAAACCCTTGGATGGTGCTCCAATGCTTAAAGGTGTTATATTGAAAACACTGATAAAGAAACCTAAGAAACCTAATTCTGCTAATCGAAAATGCGTTCTTGTACGCCTCAGTAATGGAAAAGAGGCAGTAGCGTATGTTCCTGGGATTGGACACAACTTACAAGTAAGTCAACGCCCCACACTCTGAATGTTTGAATTGTGTAATGGCATTGTAAAGGAACTTTTATCCTTATTGGTTTGTACAGGAGCACAACATAGTCCTCGTTCGTGTAGGGCGACTTCAAGATGTCCCTGGAGTTAAGCTTAAATGCATTCGTGGCAAATATGACTTGCCGCATGTTATTAAGCAGACCCTGTAGAATTATTTGTAGTGATAGGTATTTATTTTAATTGTAATCAATATGTCCAGTATAATGGCAATAAAATTTTGTACCAAAAGCGTCATTTTCAATGTAACGTTCATTACTGGTCTCCCAAGCAAGCACTCAAACATATGTATGTGCGTTTAAACTTTTAAGTATTGTAAGTGCATGTATAAATCATAAATCACCAATTCAAGACGAACTCGTGCGATTAATAAAAATGTATCGATTCAATATAATCCTGCCATGCTGGCCTAAACCCTAGCAATGCTTAGGCAAATTCAAATTACAAGAAATTGGATTAATAAATTTCCACCTAAATAACGTCAATACGTAAAAGTGTTTTGTACTTTGCCTTTGTAACGACATCAGTCAACTTCCATTGCCTACATATAATTAAATACATTACTGTCATCACGTCACCTTCATACATTTTTCATACTAACCACATGGCAGAGTAACACATGTAAATTCGGTGTCGATATTATTATTCTTATTAAAAAATGAAATGAATACATCTCTTCTAATTCATGAACTTTTCCAAGTATCAATTCGTAATCCATTGTGGCTTTGTTGATAAAACGGAAGGAAAGCAGGAAACCCCACTTGATTCTTTCGAAAAGTATTTCTATGCATACTAAGTGAAGAGCATAATATTTATTTATGAGGTAACGCGCATAAGGCGAAGGCTGCATTGTTAGTGGCTTATTGTTAGATTTGGTGATCTATAAATAAGGTCACTTGAATTCTTATTCAATTCATATGAATGTGGTTTTGTATTATCTCACCGAAAATCTAAAATTAGCTGACTACTTGAGAGCAAATATTCAATATTAGTGTAATTTTGTAGGGGTATTACGTTTCGATTCAGAAAATTGTGTAGCTTTGCTACTCTTTGCAGAGCTACTGCATTTAAGGCGTGCGGTTGACCTCAATGTGCACAGTCAATGGGTTTCGTACTAAATATTTTTGACAAAGGGGTAGAAATGTCAGCAAGGGGTCTTTTCATATCTCAGCCTTGCTCTAACCTTATAAGAGCTCGGAGAGCTTGGTATCTGCGCTATCCTTTGATTTCTCTCTAGCGTATGTGTCTCCAATGCTAATTACTTTTCGAAATTCGTTTCTTTTTAAATTGTAACAACAGCGACAGCTGAAAGTCAAAAGAAAAACACTGTATGTACACATTCAATAGCTTAAGTTTCAGAACCAGTTTTGTAACTTTTGTAGACCTTACATAATGACGTCTACTATAGGAATGTACTAGTACCACCAAGACCAAGTATTTGGTGTCCATGTTGGCAGTAAGTTCTACAAGAGGTAGATGTTTACGTAAGGCATCTCCACTGTATTATTGCATCACGCAGGTACCACGAATTCAGTTGTTCATCTGCACAGAACACTTGAACAATGTCATAAAAGTCACCATGGCTTTTTCCAAATATCGTCGAACAGTGATGTTCTCTTGGTTTTCTCTTAAGCTTCCAGTTGGATGACAATGTTGACACAAAAATGATTAATGTTTGGTTTCACACAAACCTCAACTTGTTCAACTATGTAATTTGAGGAGGAATAAAGTTCCCCAAACTGAAAGAATTCTGTGTCTCCCTCTTAATAAGGTCGCTTTCTTATATTTAATGTTGGTGGAATGTACAGCAGCTGAGGCAACTACACCAATAAAATGAACTAGGAACGATCTTTCAAAATGATCCAGATATGATTTTTTTTCTTTTTTGATAATGTTTTTCATTGATGTACAATAACACATCATTGTAATATTTCCGTTTAGCATGTATTTTAAAATTACAATTGTTTAGTTAAGCCTTCCAATTTTAAGGTATAGCAAGTTGACCATGTTAGACTTCATTAGCAATGATAAAAATTGTCACATCGTCATTCAGCTTCGCATTTAGATTGTGTTAACTTACACAATAATTTTGTATTTGCATTTCTTCAGGAGAAATGGACCACTAGTATGGATGCAAAAACTTACTAACTGTAATTATGCATTAAAAATATACCTCTTTATTTGTTGTGAGACTGCGTGCGTGAGACTTTATGCGTGAAGAAGATAAATTAGGAGGAATGTGGATAATAATTTCCATTCGATTTCTTATTAGAAGTTGCATGCAGCAGCTTTCTTTTTCAAAAGTATTTTTCCTTCTCAGACTGCCTTAAAAATTCAAAGTCTTATTTAAATTAGTAAAATGGCTCACAAGGAATGGGGTGTCAACAGTGTATAACTGTACTTCAATGCACTACTTGCACTTAAGTACGTTATTGTGTTTCATCACACCTGATCTATAAGAGACAAAGATGAACACCTGATTCATGGTGATATAATGGTTGTCATTCACCTACGAACATTAATAGAAATGTATGCGTAGTGAATGATGTTTCCCCATTGTAGTACCTGATATTTAGGCCATATAATTACAAAACTGCGTGATGGTGCCATGAAATAAATACGGCAAAATCGGGATATGATTACAGACATAAACTGGTGGTGGACCAACATGTTAATGGTATAATAATCGGAATACCCTCCAATAAACCCTGAAAATAGAACGAATGTTTAACTGGAGTTTGTTCCTGAAATCCTGAAAACAACTACCTAATGATATGACGCAAGCAGGTTTTTCGATACTTTGTCATATATCACAAAAATAAATGTAAACTGCTTTTACGTAATATTATCTCCACATTGCCCACCTGCTGTTCAACTTATGTAATCCCCTATTTATTAGTACATAATAATAGATATCAATATGTTATACTACTGCATACTTATGTCTTCAAATCACGTTTTACACCATGATAAAAATTTGAGTGTTGCTTTCATACAAATTGGAGCGAAATCTGATATACTGCATGCAATGCACTAACTTTGCCATGTTGACTTCTTTGCTGTATTTTTTATTTAACGGATCCATCTTTTAAGGGTTTTTCGGTTATTCTACTTTAAAAGCAAATCGTAGACCCCAAAACCAAATTGATAACTTAGTTCTGCTCTCTGCTTTCTAAAACATAAGTGGAATATGTGAATGTTAATCATTAATGCTTTCTATAATTCTAGCTGTGTAATAGTAGTAGTAATACATTATTGTTTGGAAAAAGTGATGTCGCTTTTGTATGTAAACTTAGGAGAATAGTTCCTCCTGGGGATATAAATTGGTAAAATTACAATATGCGTTGCTTAAAGTTAAGCGAGAAAGGATTATTTGCTTTAGTTATTTCCAATTCATAAATGAACTAACAAGTTATGGAAAGTTGTGGGGAAGTCATAGTCGTCGAGAGCGGCGTGGGTGTAGTGAACTTCATAGACTTAACCCTTATCGACCCTTACACAACAACCAAAACCTGCAGTGGTAATGAACGACAAAGCGTGATAAATTGTGTGGTCATTTCAGCTGGAATTCCTTCTATTTTGGGAAATGAACAGAATGACGAACAAATGTCGAAATTGTTAGGTGATATGAGTATTGCATAGTAAAGGCCATCATCAAATAACGTGTATTACATACATACATAAACTTTTTCATATAACATCCACATAACAATAATAGCATTAGAAAATGGACAGTAGGCTGAACAACAATGCACATGAGAGAGGAGAAGAATAAATGTAAAGCAAAGGGTTCTTTCTCTGTCACTTTGACGGATCCAAATTTAGATACGGAAGGGTTTACTCAACTCAACCAGAAGTGGACATTAACCAAAATGCAAAGGCTTGCTTTTGTGTGGCACACCATTGCAAGGCAGTATGCCTCCTGTCGTCTTTTAATGCCATATTCCATTATAAGCAGTACCGAAAGGATTTCAGATTAGTGTGGCTTGTCGTTGAGAATTGAAGCTTTACTTTGAGTCACTACAATGTAATGTTGTATGGTTTGTATGTATAGATAGTATCAATTGTTGTAATATCGTGCTAATAGTAGCTAAGTCCAAGTCCAGTTGTGTGCCTTAAGAATTATTCGTTGCACTTATAATATTCAACTCGGAATAATATTGTGCATGTAGACTTTGTTCAGCTTTGTGGTTGGGATTTGTGAGTCTAAGCATGTATGTGAGTAATGGAATGGTTTCAAGAAAATGCATTCATCTGCCAGCAAACGTTTCCAAACTGTCTTTTTCGATAAGTTATAAAATTTTACCCATACTCTTAATGGAAGTAATGCATATTGACCATGTGTAACCTTAAGCTAATGAGTGCGTGTACCGATACTGTTGCACAAAGCAATGTAATGCTGATTATACAGGTATACTGCAATGGCAATGCGATGTGAATAATAATTGTGAATATCTAATTGTGCTGTTAGCGTACGCAAATACAGTTGGTACTTTTAGTGTTCAGTATTATGGTTATGTAGTTGTTCATGACTTACTAATATTTTAAAACATGTCTACTCCACTATGGAATGCATTAATAGTTAAGGTAACCCTTGTGGAGTACTTTTGCTTGGGAAGAACTTATATACTGAGAACTTCATATGACACATATTAAAAGTAATGTAATATTATTTAAGCTAAAATGATGCACGCACGCACTCCTTTAGCTTTACTAAGCCCTAAGCCCTTCCATATTCTCAATGAGGTTTATTGGGAAATGGACAGTAGTTAAATCAGCTACCTACACCAGGAAATCTTTCCAGTTGTAATGAGAATGTTTGTGTAGTATTTGAGTAGCTATATGCAAACCGGTATAAGTTTGATAGCAAGCTACAAGGGAGAAAGATCTCCGACTGCAATGTTAGCTTACCAACATCAAGTTGAGAATTTTGACAATTGTGAGTCTTAATTCTACCATGGTACTTTCACATAATGCCTACGACACTTCTGGTTTATATAAGTAGTGTTCTAACTATTATGATGCAGTGAATACATCACATGTGTACGGAAACAGTAGTTACAAAATATTATATATATATCTGATACCTAACAGAAAGGGATGTCAATTTCCTCATTTCTGCAAGAGTCGACAGTTGTCATTTCTATATTCCTTTATATTTTCCATAATACAACTGCAAACAACGACACTGGTCGTCCTGTCTGCCACGACGGATGCAACCTGGACAAAAATAGATGTTACCACTGTGACAGTACCCATAATGGTATAATTCTCGTCATTCTTTACATTTATATCAAGGATTTGTTTTGGTTTTGCCCAACTTTTCTATACGAATGAAGTGCATTCATGTTCAATACAGGAGCAGGGTGTTATTCGTAACTACTTCGCTGCGGGTCGAGTTAGCAAATAGGTAGGTGACGGTGGTACGAGCAGCGGCCCCACGTTGGTCATGTGTGAATGAAGTATGACCATACTAAATACTATATTGTAGTACTTTGTGCTTTTAGTACTCTTTCTACATAACAAATAGACCAATATGTTGCACTTGTTTAGTTAAATCTAGATGAGATCTTGTTCACCACAACTCTCCCCCATTCATAACGTAATTATCTTCTATTTAGTTTCTTTGGTAGTAGACACAAGTATTGTTCTCGGCAGAATATTAACCATACCAATGTCTAGTTTTGATAAGCCAATTGAAATGGACGTACTAATTATAACTTCTGGAAATACCTAAAATATGGATACATGGAAGCAATGAATGAGTCATTCTTAAATATGTTCCGTAAAATATATTGCACTGCACACCAGACTGACCAGACTTCATTCACTGCATTCAGTAATTAAATCTGAGGGCAGGAGGTTAGATATAGCACCCTTAATTTGACTTTCAAATGAAAATGGCATAAAAATAGGAACTTTACGAGACTACACCAAGGTACTACACAATGAAACACTAGTAAATCAAATCACACAAAAGTAATATCATGATGTACTTGATGTATTATATATCGGTATAGTATTTAATACACCTTGCAATATCTACTACGCTGTATAAAGGATTAGCAGCATCCACTACGCTAAGTGCGTACGCTTACACTAACTAGAATAAGAATAAAATATTATTGCGTAATAGTTTCTGCTGGTTTTCACATGTTTAGTGAAATGGCTGGTTTGATAACCCTGAATTATAAGTGTCGCATCGTATGGATTTTCAGCGACTTGAGGACCAAATTGTTGAAGAGACGTTATTAGTGGGTCACAAATAGGGTTGGTCCTTAAAACCGCTTTTTGAATTAAGCTGTAGAGTCTAACTTTAAGCAAGCTTTTGTTACATCTTAGATATCAATATAATGTCAATGAGTCAATATATGCTCTAAGACAGAAATTACTGTTCAAAGATCCTAAGTACACTTCAGCTAGAACCCAGCTTATGGAACAAGCAGCTAGTTTTCAACTAGTTCATTTAAGAGTAGGAATCTTTGGAATATCTATCATACCAAACCAATTCGAATTTGGAATCTATCGTTTTTAAGGACTAATTACCATACTTTGTTCGAAATATTTTTTGTAAATTTTTCTTTTATAGCTTTAACTGAGTTCTGACGTGTAATGGTAATATTTTAAAAGCATTTCACCCCAGATGTCTCCTTTTCGGGTTACCTTTGAATAATTTTTTTATGAAAATATTTTTAGAATTGCCACCTTGCTTAAAAACAGTAGCTATACTACAAATATTTGGACTAAAACACAGAACTAGAACACAAGTGTACGTATTGTATTGTAGTAGATATTATTCCGTATTAATGAATACTTGCAATTCAGTTCTCGGTTTATTCGTTGAACCTTAAGTTTCGTAATCTAACAATGTATTCATACAGTGCGTTTTCTGTAAGCATCTTGTGGTAGGAGTCAATTTATATTAATGCAGTCTGTTTTGAGAATTTGAATGCTGTAATACGTAGACAGCTGTATTTTAAATGAATTCTTAAGTTCTCCAGGCCACTGACTGATTGTTCAGATATGGAATGATTGTAGTCAGTAATCTGTAAGTGTTTGCATATGTAAAATATTGCATGTATTATGCATCATGCATTGCGCAAAACGCATCATGTTTATTTAGGAATTTGTACATACAGGGTTCATAGCGTATTACTAATATGTAGCTGAATTGGTCTAAGGACACATTATTGGACACTTAATGGTTCAGGAATTTCCAACTAAAATTATTGGCAATACATGTAGTAGTTACTTCTATGGTAATATTGGTATATGTACTATAGATTAACCATCATTGATTTGATCCGAAAGATATATTATAATCTTTAGATCTATATCTAAACATGATTACGACATGTACACTGTACCTGTACAAGTAGTTGACTAGCGAATCACTGGAATTTCTTCTGTTTTCGCAATGAAATATACATATGCAGTTTATTTACTGAGTATCTCTATTCTCTACAAAGCGTTTCACATTCAAAGATTCAATGTACTATTGTAATAAATGCGTTCCTGTATAAACGAATGATATGTATGTGAAGGAACGCATGAGCCCGAGACTGCAGATACACATTTTATGTATTTGATATGAAAATAGTACTTTTTACCTCAATGCTCTCAATGATCGCATTTCGTGCAGTACTTTGTGATTCTCGATGACAAGCTTCTAGTGAAGTACAGATAAATCACTTTGTTTCTAGAACATAAAATTTTTCCAAAAATATGCCTAAAATTGAAAAAAAAACTCCTATTTCTTCATGCAAATCTTGAGAAATACATTGCACTGGTGAATTGAATGAGATTATTTTTTTAACCAAATTTTGGAAGTAATTCGTTGTACATTACGTTGAGACACTAACTTATTTAGTGATACTATTCATTACAAGCTTCGTGCAACATTAGGGTTAAGTTTTTAAAATGGAAGTAAGGAATCTATGTCTATTGGAGATCAGTGCTTAAGTGTGCTGAACAATTTGACATTGAAGCTTTGATTTGATTTGATTTGAAAAACTGATTCTGACTTTAATTGAAAGCTGATTCTTTCTACTTTTTCTCCGATTAGCTTATGTATTTCAAAGAATCCGTATTATTCTATTATCAGAGAAAATTAACAAGCCTTCGGAATACCCTTTGTCTGTGATCACGTTTTTGTGCACGTGGTTGTGTATCATGTTAGATCTCTGTATACTAAGTATGTAATTTACGAAAGGATTATTGTGACTTACATCGGTGTTGTGTAAGTCGCTATAAGCCAGGTAATAGCATACAAATTGATACCTGTAACAATGTCATAGTACACATTTATTGAAAAACTTAATGTTAATGCTATGAGAGTCATTGACAATGATTAAGATTAGACAATTTGAAATGGATTCCAGCACAATCGCTGTAGTGTGTATTCCACAAAAAGTAGTTTTTATTTTCAAAATTCCACATTCCAAAATTCCACCTAATAGTACATTTTGAAAGATAAACATCTAGAATAAATGAAATTTTAATGTTTTTAACAATAATTCGTATGTACATCTGTACATGTACATATATGACTTCAAGTGTTGCTTTATTGTGAGTGACGATTGATGTCCGTTCTGTGTAATATGTATTTTAATCATACATGTAATGTACTCAGGTCAGGATAAAGGAAAAGAAATGGAAATGAATTATTGAGCATACATGAGCATACCTTTCGTTGCTCTTTAGTATTCCATTTATTTTCTTCAAATCCTTACGTAGCAGTTGGACGATTTTAACAGATAAGAATTTGCAGTCAATAGTTCCTAGAAAATTATATGCAGATAAATGCCGCGGTCCTGCTTATTTCACATTCGTAAACACAATTTGGCGAGTATTGTGCTAATGTGATCTAAAGTAGATCTAAAGTGGATGATTTCATCAGAATTTAGGAAAACCAATTATTGTTAGCAACTACCCTTAAATTCCTAAATATTGAACCGAGCATGTGCTTACATTTTCTTGTAGTCATAAAATTAATTTGAAAAACTGGCATTTTATAGCGTATGATTAGAATTAATTAGAAGTGTTCTTTTCATAATGTCGACTTTGGCCAAAATGTGACTTTACTGCCAGCATATACAGCAAACCATTAATTGTTAATCGTAATTAAGTATTTCCTAATTGTATTACGAAAGCTAAACTTCAAATATTGCAATACTATGCATGTATAAGTAAAATAAAGAATTGAAAATAAAGACTGCAGCTATTTAACTATGTATGCCTAATTAATGAACATTGAATACTGCATTTTTCGTCTTTAAAATCAGTTCCAACTTTTATCTCCAAACGATATGTAAATATTTGACAAGTATGATACACGTGTATGTACCCACATAAGAGCTTCTATGTAAGAAATAAGAACTTAGTGCTAACTATACGTAAGCTCTTGCAATGTTACCTTGCAGCCTGTAACTGTGAGGTATTTAAGCATGTTCTGTGCAATAGTAGTAGGAAAACCGTTGGATGCTTTAAACTTTTATGTAAACTGATAAATTAAAGTAAGTAAAATTCGTTTTGCATTATCAAGCTATCACCAAGCACGTAAATATTATATAGGTAGTACGTAATTCTTGATTGCTGAAGAAATTCAACTTCACACCAAGCACGACTCAGTGATCTACCACCTAGACCTACCTATTTTTACATAATTCCTACTTATAAATTATGCACTCACATTTTGACATTTTGTGAGGCAACAAATAAAGTCCTATTTTCTTAATTCTAAGAATAAGGTGTTTATTGAGCAAGAACGAATTGGAACATACAGCATAAGTCATTAAACATTACAATATGATAAACATGTTATATTCCTACCTTTAGTATTTCATGTGGTGCGAAGTCATTGGTAAATCCTGAGAACGTAGAAAGCAATAATAGGTCTGCGTAGGGTTATTTTAGTTTGAACTATTTACCTATGTGACAGTCTTGTAATTATAGTGAACAAAGGAATAATATAATATAGACATACTAAATAAAATGCGTTGTATATTATAATTTGAACGATGATTTCCATAGTGTGTTACAATGAAGATAGACAACCGTCTAGGACCTACAGCTACGGGTTACTTTTTGCTGGAAGGTGTTTGTAATGTAATGCGCTTCAATTTTTGTTACTTCCATTTACTTCTACCTACTGCGCTTTGCATGAATAAACAGGACAATTTACTTTAAATAGAATATTGTTAGCATAGCAGTTCAACTATGTAATAATGATTTAGGTTGGGTATAATGGTAAGTATTATTACTTATGCTAGATAAGTTCGATGTTATTGTACGTACACCTACTTAAAGGTACGAATAAAAATGGTAATGACAGTGGCAGTGAACGAGTGACATCGTGATTGCGATAGAAGCTTTCATCAGAAGGCATGTTATATGAAAGCAATTCCGTAGTATTATGTGTGGATTAGACTGAAGATAGTAATTATAATTTAAACAGAACAGGTCAAGCCAGACAAGGGGTCACTCACTCTTGTTCTGTCGTCCAGTGGATTCATAAATATCCATCTAATATTTTCTCATTATATCATTTGCCTTTCAAAAGCAGTATTTGTGTATTTGTAATAATATTCCTACATTCTTTTCTTGTCAAGTTTTAAAACTTTGTCCCTTTTGATAATAACTAGGTATTGTAGGCAATAATAACGTAACGCTGACTTGCGTCTTTTAAAGATAAGCTTAGGGTTTCATTATTACAGACTTAAAATGCTCCCATGCTAAAAGGCTGATTGCGTATTTATTTAGTACAGATGGTCAACTATTATAACTGGGTGTACGTTCCTTGATTATCGTTTACTTTTATTATTTTCGGTTTTCTTTCGGTTTACTTAGAGAATGATGTTTAGGTAATAAAAATATCCAGAGGGATTCAGAAATATTTTTCAGAGAAATTCAATAAAAATTAATGTCTTTTTAATCTATTAAACCTAAAGCTAACCACAGCTTTTTATTTCCAAATTAATATACATCCGAACCTTCCAAAAGAGATTATAAAGATAGTTCATGAACGCCATATTCAGAACAATTCACTAATAATTACTCATTCATTTTTACTTAATTTTTGGCTGTATACCTTTGTATACAATAGTGCATTGAAAGTTTGCCTTCAATGTAGATTTTTGATGCGATATCTTTCAATAGGTCTTATTGTACTTGTCAGTTTCGATTCAATTCATGTATGTTTCTTGAAAGTTTAAGTATTAGCAATGTATACTATTATGCACTTACATACTTACACTGCGTAGAGTATAAAGTCGGCGTGCCGTAAATGATTTTTTGATGCCACAAGCCGTAAATGCCGTAAATGCAGTATGCCGTAATTGCCGTAAACTACATAAACACGTGGGAAATATGCTGTGCTGCAATTTCGTTGGCCGTAGGCAAATAAAATACATGCCGCAATTTACGGCATTTAAGACCCTTTACGGCATGAGGCATTTACGGTCCTTTACAGTATGCGGTATTTACGGCACACTCGACCCTCTGCATGCAATAAGACTGCATTAACAAATACTTAATGAATGAAAATACCTTTCGTTTACATATACAAATGTAAATGTGTACATTGTTCTTCATTTTACAATCGGGAACTGAAATAGATTTATCAAACTCGTCAAACTATGAACTTATAAAAGCCTCTGTCTGTATTGCTTTACAAAGAAGAAATCTGTACCCACGGTATGAAGAATTGAAAGATATGAAAGCAATCAGTTAATCAATCACAGTTTTGTTATTGATATAATATGCATTTAGTAGGTATATCATAAATACTAATAGTATGCAATAGTTTGTACAATGCATTACAACCTGGAGACCTCTATAACCATCTGAATTTGAATGACAATATAGTTGTAACAAAATGAAAACTGATCTTTTCAATTTTACAGGATGTGGTAAGATGGGCAAGGAATGAATAAGAGTGAGGGCAGTGGCTTAGCACAATAGAAAACTACACAAGGGGTGGTAACCTTTCCTTGACAATAATGAACGCAGGACCAATACGTAAGTGAATGCATAAGTACACATGTGTATTCCATGTCTACCTAAATATTTATTACCTATCCTTTGTAAACTAACGTTGCTGGTTTTTGTAGGTTGAAGCATAGCCCTGTCGTAATGCAATGCTCAAAATGTATATTTTTATCACCACTACTACTAGCTACTGTGTGACTGTGTGGCTATCTTAACAAATGCAGGAGTGATATTGATGGTTGTAGTAAGGATGTGAATTGAGAAGTATTGTGATTTTCTGTGGAGCAGTAGTAGTGTAGTGACGTGTGATGAAGTCGGATGTCTGATAAATTTTGTTCCGTCTTTGTGATACACAATTTGGGTGCATTTCCATTGTGTACGTTTTCAGCTGAATGAAAGTGATCTCATTTTATCGCAACTTTGCCACTTGCCGCTAGCCCCGTGTAAGTTATAGTATAGTAATTGTAGTTTACTGTCGTGTTTCACATTTGTATTTATAAGTGAATTGTCTGTTAAGTGAGCTTCGTGAGATTGTTTCCGATAATTTCTATCAATGTTAACATCATTTTATCACCAGGTATAAAAATTGGGCGGCACTAGAGGATTTACGGTATGTACCACAAGGATAAAAAGGGAGACAAATTTGCAATGAAGATGAGTTCATACAACACTACCACCACAAACGGTTCTACCTCAGGTACTCTCTTTCAACGCTACCAAAGTCAAAGTCAACGTAACGGCAAACACAGTGATTATAGACTGGAGGAAAATATCTGTGCAAATCTAGCTGCAAATTCGCCTTCCTCAAGTAACCCTGTAAAAGATTTGAGTCAAAATTCCGCTGAACTCTCTGACACCGAGGAAGATTCTCCTTTGGATTTCTCTCAGAAAAAGACCAAAGTAACTGAAAGAGAAAGTAGTGAAACCGACAATGAACCAGAATCTCCTTGCAGTCGTCTTCGTGATATTCTAAGTATGAAGTCACCTACTCTTCCAGAAGATTTTGCTGCATCCGTCCTTAATTTATCGAAAGAGTCTCCGATTTCTGCCTGGTTAAAAGCCGAATCTAGAGGTAGTGAATCCATATCTCCTATTGTTGATTCTCATCAAGCATTTGCAAATCCTTTGTCTCCACGAGGCGCAACAGCAGCTCTGACAGCCATGACACCAATATCATCAATATCTAACAACAATTGTAATGGATTACCTCACATGACATTTTCTCCTTATGGAGCATTCAGCCCAACCATCAGTCCAGCCTTAAACCAAAATTTGCCTATCAATGGAAGTGGAATTTCTTTGGCAAATTTTGAAGCTGACGCTATTTCATTATTCTCTCCTCATCTTGCTGGAGTTGTTGGTTCTGGTAACATGGGATCACTGCCGTATTCAAGCGACCTTCCTTTGCAAATTCTCAATAATGGATCAGCAGGTCCGACAAAAGGACGTGCTACACGTCCATTCAAGGTACTTTGCTTTTTCAGATGCCTATTTATCCACTGTTATTAGAAACGACTAATTCATGACAAAGTGAATGTAGGAAAAATTATGTTTCGAAATATGCACATTTATTAGAAACGATTAATTCATGAAAAAATGAATATAGGAAAAATGTTTCAGAAGATGCACTTTTATTAGAAGCGATTAATGCATGAAAAATCGAAAAATGAATGTAGGAAAAATGTATGTTTCAAAAGATAGGCATTGGGGTAATTCTGTAGTGTAAATGGGGTTCACCAAGTATGAAGAAACTATTGTTTTTAGTACTATATCGAAGCCGGAATTCTGTTGCAATGCATGCTAAAAATATAGGAATTGAAGAATATAACTTCTGTCATTGGACTGTGGACTCAGTAGTCTCGTAAATATAAAGAATTGAAACAATGCGTTCTCGCTATATATGCACATCTTTATGGCAAAACTAAAGGGGCAAAATGTGATTTCAGGCATATCCTAAGGATCCGCTAAGGTTTCCATCGGTTGGAATGTATGGACTTCCCATAGGTTTAACTGCCCCTACGGGAACAGCCGAAGCTATGATTCATCAGCAATCTCATCAAGCGTATACTGAGTTCAGAAAGCGGATGCTTGCTCAGTCTCAAACTACAAGCAAATCTAGACGCGCTGCTCAACGAGGGATGGAAAATTCGCTTTGTCCGAGTCTGTCGTTGAATTGCAGATCGACGATGGATATTGGGACAGGTTCAAGTGCCGAGGAAAATGAAGTAGCCGAAGAAGAAGGGAAGAATTTATCCGGCAAAACTGAGCAACAGGTAAATATGCTTTACTACCTTTTCTAATCTTGATTTACTTTATTTAGGTATTGAATGGAAATTCAAGTGTGCCTATCAATTCAACATATTTGTTCTTAAGAAAACAAAAATATATTGTATTTGTTTCTTTAAATGAAGATGAAAGACGAGGCTTATTGGGAACGGCGACGCAAGAACAACGAGGCGGCCAAAAGGTCTCGAGATGCTCGACGTGCAAAAGAGGACGAAATTGCCATAAGGGCCGCTTTTCTAGAACAAGAAAATGGAAAACTTCGGTATGAATTGAGTTTACTGCGCAGTGAAACCAATAGACTTCGACGCGAGTTGTACAACGGAAGCTCTTAATCGCACCTATCTCATTTAGATCTTATTGTTATTAGAATTACTTAGAGTACATAGTCGTAATCTGTTAGTTTCCGGTACCATTTTCACATAAGCCACAGAACAACTATTTATTAATATTGTTATGCTAATTACTAGTAAACAGAAATAATTATCAATTGAGTACATGTGTAATGTTTGTACTTTTATGCAGGTAAGTAAGTACTTCGGACATTCTACTTCAATGGTAGTGTAATATTATACTTATTTCTAGGTATTAAGTTTAAAGTTCAAATATTAGTCATTTAGCTATCGTTATAATCTTAAGTTACACAGTTTATCTATTCGTATAGATAACTTTATTATAAGACAACTTACATTTAAAAGCAGAAAGTCAACGTAATCTGTACGCTTTTTCTCTTACTGCTTTCCAATACTTTAACATTACTTTTCTTTAATTTAATATGAAGAAACCTTACAATAGAATAGTAAGGCTATCAATCGACTAGATGTCTCATCTCAATGCATACTATGAAATCATCCTAAAAATAAATAATATTATTGAAATGGGTAGTGGTTAGTAAATTAATGGTATACTAAAATAAAATAATAATGACATGTGCTGCACCTGTACAACATAAAAATGTACAATTTCTCGCAAATAAGCATAAATAAAAACTGAAATTTAATTTAATACTCTAGAAATGCCGTTTAATTTTAATAAATCATAGTTTTCGCCATTATAACTTCTTTGGTAAAAGGTTAAAACGACACTAGGGTTGAAGTCCATTATTTTGTGATCAGGCATAATGAACAAAGTTTTACTGTACCCAATCATATCAGTAGTATTCGTATGTTGTAAGTTCGCAACGATGTGTATCTTGAAAGTTTCCAAAGCTAGATGCATAAACTTTCCAGAGTTAGGCACAGTGAAAGAAACTGGGGCTTGCTCATTTATTTATAATCAATGATCCAGTATATGGTCCGTACACAACAACCCTGTAGAAAGAAAATTGTGTTGTATTCTTGCATGTTCCCGATATTAGGAAGTATTAGGTGGGCAGAGAGGCAAGGAGGCAGTTATCTTTACGTACTATCGTATCGGTAATCGGTTTCGGTATTTGTTCGCTAATGTACTTAGGAGTACCAGCACCAAGCAAGCCACCCGACGTTACTTTATTTAGAAGGAGGAGGAAATGTAAACTGAGTCAGTGCATGTCTTCTTATATGACAGGTGTATGTTGCGATGTGATTGAAGTTAATGTGCTTACACTCTTTATGTAGATATGTATAATAGTCAACGCAGAATGCAAAGTAGTTATCGGTATTATTGGTGTGTTTTGTGTGGCAACAATCTTCGTGACTGAGCTGAGCCAGTTTATGCCACAATGAGAAGTAATTCGATCACGAAGGAATGGGAAACCGGGCAGATGTTAAAGCAATACAACGGAGCTATTGCTACCAGGTTACGATTAGAACGAACAAGAAGTGAACATTTGATCGCAATTGCTAGCAATGTCTACATCATATTATCATCATTTGCCCATTCCAAATGCATACATACGAGACAAGGCAATGCAATGCTACCAATTTATTATTTTACATTATTTCTTATTTTACGTTCTCTCCGTTGAGTTCTTTCCAGTCGAAATACCAATCATGGCTTAGAAGAAATCTAGACAACTTAAGTACATACAGCTACTGTCTTGACTAATTGTAACTACCAGCTATAATTGTACATTGGTTCCAGGTGAATATGATATTTATAATATTCCCATGCATAGTTTATTCTCGGTTTTCATGTGATGTCAGTAAAACGCTAACTATTGTAAGAAAATAGCTAATAGCTGACGAAAACAAAATAAATTAGCTTTCTCTATTGTTTTACGCATGCAAGCATGTTTCTCTATTACGTATGCCTTACTTTGGCTATTGGTTATATGTAGGAACCGGAGAAAGGCAACTTCTGGTACTGTTCATGTTCATTCTTTATCAATACATATGTGTATTGCAGACGTGCATGTGTAATGCATAATAAAGTAAGCAAAATAACTGGTCTTTTAATTTTGCTGAAATACAATACGTATACTAGCATGACGTGAAACACTGTTTCAAGAAATTAGTTGGACATAATTATGGCATATTCGTGTTATTCGTGGAATGGAAGATTGACAAAGTGACAACCCGTCAGCAAAACACACCAGCAGATGCGAATGTTATGTGCCTAAACTTTATACGGATAATTGGTTATTTACTTGTTACTTTACATACAAAATATAGCAAATTAAAATCTCTCACCAGTTAATTTTGTTTTGTCCAATGATTTTGATTTTTACTGAGTAAATATTAAATTACCTAAGTGTATTTATAAACTTATAATAAGAGTAAGAAATGCTTTTAGAAGTGTCTTTTCCTTGTTAATTGTTAATGGGCTCGAGTTTCCTTTTTCCTTCTAACGAATGAATACATTGTATTGATTTAATTAAGGTCTCAAGATAATCCAAAGAATTCTTTATTTCATATAGCTATGGAATGCTGTAGTAATGTGCGACAGATATCTAACATAATACGCAGTAACAATGTTATTATGTATAAGATAATGTGGTTATGAAGTTTATGTAAAAGTCTTATAGAGATGATACACATTTATAAGGATCTCTTTCGTAAAACAATAAACACTTACTTTTAAAGGCGCAGACAATTCTACGTGCCATTATTTGCAAATCCTTACTCAATCGTCAGTGTAAATCGTAACACTATCATTTCTTTCGTGTCGTTTCTGTTTACGTAAGTGAATTACAGTAGTCGGGTTATCTCACAAATGGCGACGCGGCGTTCCCCCCTGAGTTATTTCAATCCTCTAGTTTTTCAAACCTGCGACTTTTCACCCCCATGTTTTTCAAACCCATGCTTTTCAACTCAATGTCTTTTCAAACCCGTGACTTTTCAAACCTGTGTCTTTTCCCATCTATGCCACATTGTGTCTCATGATGATTACTGTATTTACACTATACTGTATTTCACTACACTTATAATACACTATTCTCATCCTATTCTGTAGCAAAGTTAGCACAAACAAATTCCTTATCATTTTGTTATTTAGTAGATAACAATAATTTGTTATAATAAATGTAACATGATGTAGATTGAATTATTCAATGTATAACTGTATTGGGAAAACAATTGGCTCTGGAGTTGAAAAGACAGTTTTGAAGAGCATGGGGTGAAAAGCATGGTTTTGAAAAACAGGGACATGGAGGGGAAAAGTCACGGGTTTGAAAATCGTGGGTTTGAAAAGGCACAGGTTTAAAAAGCATGGATTTGAAAAGACACGGGTTTGAAGAGAGTTGAAAAGCTTGGGTTTGCAAAGACAGGTTTGAAAAGACATAGGGATGAAAAGCATGGGGGTGAAAAACATGGGGGTGAAAAGACGCAGGTTTTAAAAACTAAAAGGTTGAAAATCAGGGGGTGAAACGCTATGCAACCCTCACAAACCTAAAGATTATCCACGGCTACAATTATTTTCAATTGCTAAATATGAAGAACTAAGAGTTTATGCTGTTGAATTTTTGCTTCTTTAGTCCCATTAGGGATAGGGATAGACAAAACAAACTTATGCTACCTGGAAGCTATAAAAATACATAACAGATAATTGCAATGCGATGCCAAATGCCTTTTGCCTTGAATAACGAAAAGAAATTCATTTCACCTCTGACATTCATTCTGGTAGACTGTAGAGGCTGCCAACTCTAAATGTATTGGCTGTAGACAACATTATGTTATGTGAAATTGGTATTGTATCAATTGACGAGAGAAAGAATCCATACCACTAACAAATTGGTGTTATCACGAATTCATAGCATCATATTGATGTAAGCTTAAAACATTATTTTGATGTGCTTGGATAATGACTCTGTGATCTGAAACACCTGACTATAATGACGTGATCTTTTTACGAACTATACATGCTTAGATACACATCGCGTATAAATTACACATGCATGAGTTGTGTTGTGTGAGTGTGATGTGTGTCCTGCTCATCTCACTGAACTTCACTGCCTAATAAATAAGTTATAAGCATGATCATAGCTAGCGCGGAAAAGTTATACCACGAAGACAAGTATCCGGTAGTTACCTTTGATATTATTAGTGCCGACTTGGCTCTGTTTGCTATTCTAGGTATTCCACTACCCAAATATACATGCATCGTTATCGTTACTTACAATAAGGTACACCAGGTCGCTCACAAGTTAATAGGTTCTCCTTATACAGGACCTGACTGGAGAGATATTATGTAGGTACTGCAGACTGTGGGTAATGTAGGCAGGAGTAATAGTTACCTTATAAAATCATCTAAAAACGATTCTATGAAATAATGTTATTTATGATGAGCTATTCATTCAATTCCATTAGTTATTGCTACACTGTGTATTGTAAGAATATCCACAATGAATATTGGTTATAAAAATCCATCTAAAACCCACATAACATGGGATAGGCAGAAGTATTGAAACTGCATGATCCCATCATTCATGCGGACAGCTATGGGATTTCCTCATAAAATTTTCATAGCAGTTCAAATTATTTCTGCCTTTGAACAAAAATGGGACAGCTCTTTGATCGACAAGTCAAGGAAGCAAAGCGCCTTTGTGGTAATTATGTAGCTCTTTTGTAAATACATTTATTGCCCATGCATTAGATCCTGGATCAAGTTATACTGTGAAATCCGCAGGTTGAATAAACAAAGGGGGTAACATTGTTCAATTTGGTGTACTACACGTTTTTGTAATATGGATTTTATTATGATTATGATGCTTGCTGGTGACAGAAGTGGTGGATTATCGTATTCTTTTTAATTTGGTAAATAGGGTATGTAGCAAATGTAATTAGTGCAGCATGTTAAGGATAACTGGAAATTGTTTATGTAAAGTATGTACTTCTTTTAAGAAAGATCAGTATACTTCCTATGTTCTATATAATGATTACAGTCATTAGAATTATTATTGTCATTAGGAACTAACGAATAGGGAATTAGTACACAAACAAATATTGGGAACCAAAACATTCGCCACGCTAAAAATGCTTTTGCATGACAATTTCAATGACAATGTACTCCTAAGTTGTAATTTTCTTTCCCGTAGAATTATGCGGACACGAGGTAAGAAGGCAAGTGACCTACTACTGCAAAGAAAGAACGTACAATGAACAATGTTGTAATCGGTGGACGCAACCAATTATCCGTCATGACATAGTATATTGTTTTGTGGTTACCCTCAAATACATTTTTTAATTCACATTTTCCTCAAGAGCGAAACTTTTTCAATCAATAACCTTACATTGCCATTTCGAATGACTTAAACCTAAGGATATCTAAGAAATATACACGTAAAATAGTTAATCATTAGTTTTTCCTAAGCTTTTCAAGGATAACAAGATGAAAACTACAGTATAAATTACACACAAAATGCATTATTTAACAAAGTTTACTACGGATGTATGTATATCAATTCATTCATTCTTCAATTGAAGACTTCCTTTATCAGGCAAGTTCATTGGTATCAATTACACAATTTATTCGTTTAAACTAAATACAGATATACTACATTGGAAAGCAGAATTCAGAATATATAATTGCTTTATGTTGCAAGTACAAGACAATTTGAATGTGATATGTGATAAGGGATACTAAAATGCTAATATATTTGTAACAAAAGTAACATTTCGTAACAACCGTTTTAAAAATAAAATGTCTTTACCTAGATGCAAAGTTGAAAGGTCAATTTCTTAGGGAACACATGTATGTCTCAATATGACGTATGTGGTATGTATTATATTTTAATGATGGCAAGACTGCTTGACGCTTCTTCTTGGAATAATGCAATTACAATATGCATTACAGATACTTCCAAGAATGCATTTTTCCGAATAAAGAGGAGGAAATTAGAATGATGAAGGCGTCAATGTCACTTCGTAACAGTATTGAATAACAATGCTGAAATTTAAATTACGATTTTCAATTTTAAAATTGAAAAAATTAAAAAATCCTGGATATGAAAATTATTATTATCGTTAGTATTACTTACCGGAAAAAAGCAAGAAAAGAATTGAATCAACATTCTTATTTGCCAAATTAGGTGTGTCTTCCTGTGTTGGACGAGGACGGTTATCGTCTGCATTACAAAGATCTTGTTGACATTTGCGACAATCTGCCTCTTCTACAATCTTCCCAGTTATGGTTATAGTCTCATTTTTATCAGTAATACTCTTGTTACGGATAACTTTATTAAAAATATTCTTGTCGCAATCAATTTTAGGTTTCATGCATCCCATCACTCGGTGATAAATTCTTTTCGTATTTAGGATGGGGTACTCAGTTGCTGATTGGGGCTCCTTTTCCTCTCCAGAAAGTCTTACTTGGATGCTTATTTCTCTTTTGCCACAGAAAGAGTTTTCTTCGCAATTTTCGATGAACTTTGGGTCGTTCAATTCTGCATTGTTGGATGGGCACTCATACCCATCCCGGGATGGGTTGTATGTTATTGTGTTCATGTAAATTCGAGTATATTCACAATTCAGTTTGTCTTCAGCGGATTCAATACACTTTGTATGGCAATTGTAGCATTTCAACCCTAAAAATAATGGATCAATAAGTATAAACTCTGGATGTAAATTGCATGTATCCTTTTTTAAATATTTATGGATGCGCTTTCGCCATTGCTAAGAACGGGTTAAGAAATGGCAATTAACATGTATAGCAATTAACATAATATATAGGAATTTAAGTTTCAATTAATTATCTTACCGTTTAATTGGTGAATACTTGTAAACAGGATGACCGTTGCTATCATATAAAATTGAGACATCTTGTAAATATTCGCCAACCGATTCTTGTAAAGAAGTCTCAACTAGAATTGATACTTAAAACAATTAAATTTCTAGTAGCTTAACCTTCTACTTTACAGTATTATTATATGCACAGCAATGTTCAGTATATCATTTGCCTAACACAAATGCACTGAATTGTCATGAATTAAAACAGAGTTATATAATACCTACTTGAAGTAATAAGTTCAAGGAATTATTTTACGTACGACTAATTGGAAACCATGTGTTCATAGTGCACAACTAGCTGGCTTTGTGGCTAAAGTATTAATAACAACTTAAACAACAAAATGAACTGCAGATGACTGATGACTAGGTTGTTTATTGGTATTACTATACTTATGTGGTTGCCTTAATAAACTACGTATTTTTTACGTTTACTTTGCCTGCGTCTAGAACAAAGTTTGTTTACTTTGGTTTACCATATAATGTATGCTTCGAAGTGACAATAGTTTTACCGAAAAGTAATAGTGTTTGAACAAAGGTTTTCGCAATTTAATTTATGTATCTCTTTTTAATGCTAACTGACACAGTTCCGGTACTCTGTAAAACCTCTTTGGGTTTTCCATAAATTCCAAATCTCCTTGAGAAGTTCTATTTGTTTGCCTCAGTGAGGGAAATGAATGCAGAGAACATTTCCATCGATGTGCCACAAACCAAAACATTAACGTTTGACAAAATGATTCACATTCATATACACAACAAAGATTATCACTGTGACAAGATTTGCCTCCTTATTGTGTACTATGTCCCAGTTTATTGTAAGCCAGTGCGCAGTATTTAATTACGTAAATGCATTATGTAATAATCGTATTTAAAACCCAAACAGTTGAAATTCCTTAGTAAAATAGTAAGCTTTTCAATTTGAAATATAAAGAAATAATATCCATTAACCTTTGCAACACTTTCAAACAAATAATTTATTTTGGTAACTTTCGGATTGTTAATGCGAACTGAACGCTAAGTCAATGCATAGGGGATATTTAAAGACATTTGAAAGTCTTAGTCTTATCTGTTCCAAGTAATATTTAAGATATCATTTCAGGTAATAGTATTCGTCATTATCCTTTGCTTAAGAGAACAAGCCTGAAGAGTAAGTGAAATATAATTACTTACTAGCATGTTTGGTCAATAAATATCGCGATAGATACATATGGTAATTTTGCCCGTAATAGATACTTCTTACAATGCTACTGTAACTGAAATTCTCATACTTCCATGGCGCACATGTGTTAGTGTTGTGAAGCGTAGGTATTTTACTTCCATTCAGAATAGCATGCAAGTCATTTTATTTTACTGAGGAAATTAGGTATTCCCTTATTAAAAGATAACAATACCAATGAATTAATTAGTAAAGTACAATTTACAGATCACAAAATCATCCTACTACTACCTTGCTTTATAAGGGAGGTAGGATATCGTCTAAGTGGCAAATTAATAGGTATTTGACATGTCTCTGTACATTTTACACTACATTAAATGAATGTTTGACGTTTCTAAATGATCACTAATGCTTTTCTATATAACTTTATGTAACGTCAGATTACTTACACATGTATTCCCTTCCAAACAGAGATATTGTAATAGTTCTATTCACAAAGATCACTGTAGATCACATGCATTATTACGTAATACTGTATATTGAAATACCACACCAAAAATTTGGAACATTGGAAATAGAATTATTGTTTTAAGTTCATGGCTCAGTTAAGACTGCATAATGTTTTACAAACGCATTTTGCTAGTTAAACTAAGCTAGCCTATTTAAAAGAGAGGACATTAATACGAGGAATAGAATTTTAATTGATGAATCAAGAATCAAAAGCACATTTTTATGTAAAGGACGATTTAGAATGGATTAAGGCTGTAATAATATTTTAGTATTGAGTTGGAAGCTGGAAGTGGGGTACAAAATAACAACGTAGGCTTTCTATAGGTAGAATGAGAACGGCGGCACAAAGTTGTGACCTCACAAATTCTAGCATTCCGAGCACACTATAGCGGACATGAGATAAATCACAAAATCAAACTATTCGGTTTCCCTCTAGGTGGTAGGAGATAAGCCGAAAAAAGCAAATGTTTCTTACTTTCATCCCAATCCCAATTCTGAAAAAACAATTTTGCCGGTACACATGCACAATTGCAAACCCTAGCCTGAGTGATGTGATTTGTCTCTTAGCCTTCATCATTCATATCACCTTTTTGTGTTATAGTACTTTTAATGACTCCTTTTACTCCTTTTTCATAAAGTTTTTCCCTGCCATAAGATTTCAATTGCCAAACCAAAAATTCACATATAATGTTCTTTAATAATTCTAACTCAAATACTTAGATTAGAACTTATATTAATGACGCAATGAGTAATCTAGCAATTCCTGGTGAAAATATCAGTTAGAGATAATTTCTGATTGCAAATCTGTCCTTGGTAAAATTTTAAGCATCATCTAAACAAAGGCTACATAATCCCGCAATAAAGATTCACTGAAAAATTAAAACGTCAGTAATCGCATAGTCTTTGTACAAAGCCCTTATTGCAATTATATGTAATTATACAATGTAAAAATGACAATAAGCACAGTCAAATTAAACCTTATTATTCTTTGCATTTTATAAAGACTTAGAATAGTGCAGATCAAATGTTTGCCATTTGTGTTATTTGTTTACATATTGTGTTATTTATGTAGAATATCACATACCTATGTATTGTCATAATACATGTGGGTGGTCACACATAATATATTATAGTCACGAAATATTCAATTTTCATTAATTGTAGTATGCTCCAGTTAATGCGAGTTACGTAAACAAGGTAAAAACATTTTCTAAATTCTTACATTTCTCATCTCTCCATGCCTTATCTGATTTGAATCTATTATCAATATTCTCTATTTATTCATTTATTTCATAAGATCGTCATCACTAATTAGACCGCATATTTAAATTCACAATTTCACGTTTCACACTGTAGCAGAATCTGGATTACATATATAAAACCCTTACAAAGGAAATAGCAGTAGGCAGGGAAGAAATATAATTGATTGCAGGGTAACATCTCGACATGCTCATTTCTTGATATACACACTGACTAAATAGCTGTGGAGTATCGTTATTCTTCAACAATTACTAGATTAGTTGAGCTTATTATTTGTAGTCTCCTCACAAAGTGCAATTTACTGTAACTGGTTATGAGACCTGTACATCATGAGACCAATAGAGAACTGAGTTAATGTTGGCTGAAGACGACAAGGTGTTGCTGGGCAATTAATACCACACCGCTTTTAATTCGCTTGGGGCACAATTCTCTTATCTAAAGTTAAATCGTTAAATGCATACAAAAAATGAATTACAATTCACATTGTTTCTCTAACCTGCACAAACAAATTGGTTAAACGACGCATCTTTCAATGAGCGGTACGATGCACTTATAATACATCAGCCATTGTACCTACTTTTGTACATCTACCACTCCTTTGTGTGCTAACATCCATCTTATCAGGTAAAATATAACGTCAAGGGTATGTATTTATTCCAGATGTATGCAGTATAAGCTTAGCTAGGGTTGTACTTTTATTAATTAATCATTTCATTCCATGTTACCTACAACCAAACAGAATAATTAAGATTATATTAATGAAGCATATAACGTAGATACGAATTCCTAGGTCAATGTTTTACAAACATGACTGGGTAGCTTAGGCTTGGTAGATTAGGCATTTCTAAGGAGGTAGTCAAAAGACAGAGGTTCTTTGTTTTCTCATACCTTAAACTATAAATCGAAAATTTCAGTAGTTATGTTCGTTAGTGTATGTTTATGCATGTGCTTTAGATAACAATTTGCAGATAGGTTTATTAACACTAATCCTTTATCAATTACTTTGTACTCTTGATAAACGAGCATTAAAATAAATTTTCTCATTCTACTAAAGAGTAGTTTTTGCCGTTTTGCTTCTTGTTTACCAAATACCATAGATGCTAATTTTATAAAAAATACCTCATTAAAGGGATAAAATCCGAGAACCCCGTTTCATAATTGTAAAATAGAAGGCCAAGGTTTTCACTGTGCTTCACCATACACTGGAACTGCGAGTCAGCATCTGGACGTTCATCCCTGGGTTCACATATTTTATTACTGTATTTGTAGTGCTAATTGATGCTAACGAAGTACCTATAGAAATAATGCACCCAACGATGTGAAAACCAACACAGTAATTTTCATCAGTGGAATGAGGATATAGCTGAGTACCCCTGGTCAACATTAGACTAATCAGGGCATTTCGGTAAATGTGTTTTACTTTAAAAACACACAAGTACCTACATATGTTAAATAACTGAAATGAAGTTAGGTATAAGCAGGCAGCCTTGGTGAAATGTGAGTGTTTCCTGAAGGAAAACTGAATGTAGTAATAAGATAGCTTCATTACCTACGCTAACATATTTCATGGATAAAGTCAGTTATTATTGCAAAGAGAATCCTATCCTTCACCTTTATAAGAAAAAATTTAACCCAGCTTCTTGAAAAAATCTATCTAAAAATTAGCTAGTCAACACACTCTAAGCTACATAGTATATTGTAACCTTAATAACTAATCTAATTATACGGCTTAATACATTTATCGTTAAGACCAACATGAGTACACAGTAAGTTCATTAACTCTTTCGATTAGTTGGAATTCGGAAAAGAAATCGTAATTTAGCGGAATAGTATGGTCGTTTACAGTTCCTGCCTACATAGTTTTCCTGTGAATTTTACATTAACTAAGCAAAAGAATGATAGATGCACGATTTGCTTTTATTTATTAGTAAGTAGGACCTCCCTATGCTCTATCGTGAAAATCAAACTTAAGTTTCCGATGAGGAAAGTAGATACCGCGTAATTATGTATACCTTCACATCGTTACATAACTATGAACATTCGTATGGCATAAAACCGGAGGAAAGATTACGTAGATTAACTTGACTTTATTCATATCAAGAACTCTTCCACACCATGCGTTTTCCTACTACCTAAAAGTAGGAAGTCTGCCTAAAGTTTTTATGCGTACCCAAGTATGCAATTCATTTAATAATATGTGAAAGTAAGTTTGAGAGAGGAAAATGTTTTCCTCTCTCACCAATTTCCGTTTGGAGCTTTTCAGAATTTTTACTTTTCTGAAGAGTCTGCTATAAAGAACAATGTTTGGTTAGTAATGAAAGTTTACGGCAGAATAGTTTGCAAATTCTGACATAAAATGCCATAATAATATTATCAAAAAACTTTTCTCTACCTACTCATTCGTAATTCAAATGAAAATTACCTTAGTGAAACACTGGCTGCAATTTCTCCTGTATCTAGTGGGGAACGTTTTATGAAATTAAGTTGACCTTCACAATGCAAACAAATCTAAGCTTGGTTTTAGTATGAAGAAGCGCACAGCACAGAAATAATGATTGATACAGGTTAAATAAAAAAATTTTGAAGTATAATTTAAAACTACACGCAAAATGTTGCAGGATCTGATAATGATCGGTCTGCATAATTTAAGCAGTTTAGTTTAACTCGATAAAAATAAGCTGACGCTAGGTTTAATTGTCTTGAATTGAAGTACATAAGATTTTTTTTTGGTTCGATGAAAATGTTTCAGGATTTGTTTGCATAATGGTAAATGGTTGGTACTACATAGTCAATGGTCAAGTTCAATCGATTAATTTAGGCGATTTATTTGCATTCGCTTTGCAGATTAAAGCTAGCGAAAGTATTAGAGGGCCCAACCCAATTATCGTGCTCATGCATGATTAATTTAGAACTTGATTTGTTTGTGAGCTGAATGAAATGAAAACAATCAGGTTTTCGTTTCTTATTAGCTGCTTGATTCTTGCATGCATAAGATCGAAGCTCAGTAAATGGGTACTTAAGTAGCTCTCCGTTTTCCGTATAAGATGGTATAAGTATTACAAGTCTGCTGATTGACCGCTTAGCATTAAGTGAGCATAGAATAGTTTCAGGAGTTGGAATATCCTCTCTCCTGTGCTCATGTTGCATCTGTTAGTTATGTATGCAATATTATTGCCATGAAATTGCAAATTGCTCTCCACAGGAGAATCTCATTTTTACTAACTGTGGGTAGGCAGCTCAGTCCACTTACAAATATATTCTACCCCCACTATAAAAATGTAATTTTCTTTACATAATTTACAATATGCATACAACAGTTTTTTCACCATGGAACATTGAACAAGGTAGCAGTTGCTGTTCCGTCAATCATACAATAATATCCGTGTGGCAGGTAATACGACCTAACATGAATTATTTTGGAAACATTGCTGTTATAATAGCCAGTCATATTTCAGGTCTTGTTTAGTCGGACTTCTCAGTTATTGCAGCGTAGACAACCTTTACGGACTTTCATTTATGCTTTCTTGCCATTACACTATTTTAATAACGTGCACCATCAAACAGGACACTGAATACAAATGCCCTACTAACTGCCCCGTTGAGAATTGCATTTTACATAATACCATATTGTAAGATTCAGCAGTGCAATGCATTGCACACCATACATTGTTCTTTACACGATCTTAAGTACCTGGCCTGGGCATGTATGTTTTTGTAACAATGCTCTTCTTCCTTTACATGCCAAAATGGCACTACTTTTTTATGTATTTACTTACACTATTCTGTAAATCATTTTCAATGTAACAATCACACCTTTCTTTGTTGCAATTTTTATTGCTTGCTAATCGTTAATGTTTCTGAATCTCTGAATCTTGGATGTATCATCACAACAGGTAATGGTATTAAAGCTTTTACTCAGAAACCAAATAAATGTCATTATTTGACAAATCAAAATGTCCTTAGCACGTACTATATCATGTTTATTATGCAGTGGCTACTGTACTACAAAACTGTATTATGTACTCGCTTTATCCTATGTACAAAAACAAAAATGCAAAATATTAAACAGATTCATTAACATTGTAGTAGGTAAGTTGTCGAATATTTTTGCCATTTTATATCAGCTCGGCATATTTTCAGTTGTCAAAAGACACATCCTTAATTTTAGGGAAAAAAGAACATTTTACTATGGCACCACTACGACAAAAGTAAAAAGCAATGCAAAGATTGTAGTAACAATGCTTTCCAAACTTCATTAATTTGGTTTGTTTCACGTTTGCTATGCAGAGTTCAAGCCATATGCTGAAAGATTGATTGAGAACTCACTTTGATGTGGATGGGGCTATTTGTAATTCAAGTGATATTTTCATAGAAACAATTTTTTCCCTTGTAGTACAACATTTTGCGATGTGTAGTGCCATTTCCCCAGGAGTGAATTATAGAACACAATAGTTATTTGCAGAGAGACTTCTGCATTTACACTTATGTATTTGCATATAATTGCAGTTATATCCATGTATGAATTTTTGTGAATTAAACAGGTTTGTGTATTAAAATGTAGTAATATTTACACTTGTAAACTAAAGCAAATAGACTTGCCACACCAGTGAAGAATGAGAGGAAAACGCTTCTATAGCTTTACCATTGTACCTGAACATTATATTTTTACATACTGTACCTAGTGAAGATATACAGTAGTTTTTTAGAACAAGTCACATTACATAACAAACATTATTGTCCGTAGTAGTTTGTGTGAGCTGGAAATTGAAAGAGTATAGTGCGTTGGCAATGGTAAAGTTAGATTGGATGGAAACCCCCGATCCGCCAGGTTGGCTACCATCCATCCCAAAGTTAAGTTTGCCATAAGAGTTAGGCTGTATACAGACACAGTGCGTTTTCTTTACCGTCCCACGTCTCTTGTTCAGTCGTTTGTGAACAGTCTAGATCTGCAGAGCGTTATTGAGCTACTCCTGTCTCCTGTTTGTCTCAATCTCCACCAACTTCTGTAAAGGTCATCAAAGAATCCTTTTTCTGAAAATAAAAGTTACGAGTACTTCAGCGGATCTGAAAATTCTTGAAGGAAATTAAATCAGCGATCAGCAAGTCATATTTCAGTAAAATTGCCGTATAAAATTCAAGTATCTTAGTGTGTTGGCCAAGTTAACGTTGGCTTTCAACACCTAGGTCATACTGAGGATACCGGTGTTTGTGCATTTCATAGATTAGTCTGTGGGATGGAAATAGCATCGTAAAAATCTGAAAGTGCAAGAGAATAACTTATAGTTTGATATATTTATTTAGTGTGACTAAAGACTGATTCTGAGCAGTAAATTCATCATCAGTGCTATATTTATCTGTAGTTCTGAACGCAGCCAAAAATAAAAACAGGAAAACCCTAAATAAGTTTATTTCATCTGACCTGACCTGAATTCTTTGACAAGTCATCACCGAATCTTTGTTCAAGTTTGCTTATGTGGGTTAAATAGTTATTCACTTACTTAACTTAACTCTGCAATCTGTGTGTGCCTGAAAAGAAGTTTCCGAAGAATTATCTGCGAAACTAAATAAACTTTTACTGTCAACTCAATTATCTCCTGTATTGTACCGTACACCATCTATTCTATTAGCATTCACATCTGTGTAGGAAAATCGTAAAGATTATTTTCACAGCTTTAGCGTAAATTCATTATTAAAGAAGAAAGTGAGATTTTTCGCAAATTGCAAATCGCTAACAAGAATACTTAGTGCGTTTCGTCATTCGTTCGATGTTAGTTTACTAACGTAACTTTTACAACAACACATAACACACAGGTCTGGTACACTGTATTGTACTACATAAAAGTTAAATAAAGAACAAAGAACCTTTACGAAGCAATAGGAAAAGGATCACATTTATCGCATCAACTATTTCTACTGTCTACAGGATTTGCCAAAAGATTATCAAGTCATTCCTTTTTCACGTTCAACGTTCACTATTACAGAGCCATTCTAATACTTACAGTATACATCCATCCTAGTAAATGCATACGTTGCTTTTTATGCCTTCAACAAAAACACTTGAGAATATCCAATTCTAAGACTTTTACTCTACCAGTTTCAAATCGTGTAGAATCAAAGTTATTTCAAGCTCACATTTACAAAGTATTATTTTACCTAACAAGTGAATATTAAGAATACAAATTCTCCTTACTCTTTGTGCACGTTGTGTTTCCCTTAATCAAAAAATCAACCTCAGTCAAAAATTCTACATCCTTATTCTTAACGTTTTTTGTGCTGCAGGAAAATAACTTAAAATATCAAAATGCATTCTCATTGGAAACTTTGGATTTTGTGTCTTATTGGATTAGTCCTGGTATCTTCGCCAGTAAAAGGTAAGAAATACTTCTAGTGTTTGCTTAAACGTTCGTACGTTTTCACTAAAAAATAAATAGATCCCAATTGCATACTTCATTTTACTCCAAAGCGTCTTGTTGTCAGTTGACCTTCGTGTCTGTAAATTGACACTTGTCAGTCTATTGTCAGCTTCATCTGATGATTCATCCACATTAAATCAGGTCACAACATCTGCACAACACCCGTCACATAAATGTAACAACGTGGAATTTTATCGTTGTACATTGTAGCAAGCATTGAGTTTAATTGTAAAATTCATTGTCTTCATTACATAGCATTACATATGTACTATAAATAATTCTCTACATGCCTAAGAATTTTTATACAATTTGATGCATTGCATCTTTTGTACCTACTCACTTACATATGTTTGCAATTTGTATATAGAGTACACATAGATACATATTCATAGTAGGACTCCTATTATTCAACTCTTAAAACTCAATTTCGCATTGTGTTCATAAAAACTTGCATTATTCTTGTGATTTATTACCAGCGTTGTACATGTGTTTACATATTATATAATCAAGAACAATTTCATTCAAAATTGTTGCCTTGTATGTAACAAAAATAGGAGTGACTTGTTCATAATACACTTCACAGCTATTCTAAAGAGTTTTGTAGAACGTACGTACAAAATGACTACAAGGTAATAAAACAAACAAAATTTTATAACTGTATGAAACGATAAAATATTTTTATTGTAATTGGTAATAAGATATCTTTTTAAGTGTCTGTTGTCTTTGTCTGTGTTGCTAGTTTTCTGCCCTGTCATGACAGAGGAGTTGTAATATTTATTATTTTAATTAATGTAAATTGACAGAAAAGATGTAGAGGGAAATAAAACAGAAAATCCAGTTGCGGCTCTTTAAGGTATATAGTATCAAATGACGAAGCTGACACTTTAGATCCTTTTTAATATTATCACCTTACCTTTCGAGCGAAATGCATCTGAAGAATTTAGTTGCATCTTCAAAAGCTTAAAATCCGCCTTCTACGTGTTAAGACCTTCTAAGTAACTCATGTTGGTATTAGCTATTGAATTCTGAGTATCGTATGTTGTCTGGGGATAAATAAAACTGCTTCTGTAGACGCACCGGGGCTGGAGTTTGCCATGAAGGCAGCATGAGATGCAAGACTCGAAGTGAAAGAACAGCTGGGTGGTCCGATGGAAAACGTATTATACAATAACGAATACTACAACACAATATTATTATATTCATTCACAATGCTTTGCTTAAAAACAGCCATAAGGTATAGGATTTCCATCGAGTATCTTTAAGACAGAATGATATCTTTCAGATATTCTGTAAATACGCAAGCAATGATTATAATACACACGAAGGACTACACAAACATATCTCCGTATTACTTTTACAAATGAATTTAATGGAGAAAGAAAGGTAGGCTCAGAACAAACGGAAAATTTAAGTGAATTACCTTGGGAAGCGTATCACCAATTTCTTACCTTAGAAGAGAGATGAAATTATCCTACGTATCCGCTATTTATATAACATAAATTCATCTTACATTAGCTGATTAGTTTTTAGATTCAGACAAACCTTGGTAGAAATACAATCAAGCATAGACAAAGATGAAGTGAATTCCCTGCTGTAAATTATCTCTCTCCACATACGTATATCATATCGAATAAGATACGCCAACGTGATGTAGACATGTAGGTACGTTATTCCGCTTCGAAATAAAAATTATGTAGGCACTGAAATGATTTTCCTAATGCATATGGCACAATCAATAAAGTTATTTCATGGTCATGTCAGTGTCAGTGACCTTTGTTGCTCCTTAATCCTTGTACCATAAAATTGAGCAATACCCGTGTAAATACAGACGTTAGGGCTATGACACGACATCCTTGTCCAAGATATCATACAATGTGTATAATGTATCATTATTAATTCACAAGACTAATCTACAGTTGCATTCGGGACTTTATGAAGTTGTATGCAAACTATACACCCATAAATGAAATATTAAAATGAGGAAAATTTGTAAAGGACCCAGCACCAAAGTAAAGAGATATGAATACAGTACTTAAATGGAAGTACACATTATGTCAGTGCATAGGAATGATTTAGAAACGAATTTACTTTGATGTGTATATTTGAGGCATATTTGTGTTTATGGCACTTTGGGGAATAGAAAAATATGTACAAAAGGGGAAAAAGCATGCAAAACTTAAAATTTGGTAATGTAATTGAAATTCGGATAAGGGATAATATTTACGTGATTAGTGGCTATAATAATATTAGTGCATTGTGCTACATGAGTCAGTTCTGCCAAAACGTTATAGCTGGAAGAAATTCATTTTGCCACGTACTTTAGACAATCAGTCTATACGAAAGTGAAATGACAACTCGTGAGAGAATAAAAGGAATAATAAATGTTCATAACCATAATAAGTAATAATAATGATGGCAATAATTTGCTACTCATTCATTTCCCAGGAATCTCAAATGAAATAATAATTGTTCATCGTCGGACAAACGTGAAAATGCGAGGAAACATGCACACCAACCAATAGTACAAGAAAAGTACATGCACATTTATGTTTCATCTCGACTAAAGCTGAAGCTGAATTAATGTTCCTTGCACTGGCATGGAATTTGTATGCATTCGTAAACATAAATATAAAAAGAGGACAGGAAAGAGCATTCAATTCAGTATTCACTGCACTAATGGCATCGGCATCCCATCTCATACCAAAACAGGCAGAGAAGGCATCTAAAGGGAAATGGACGCAAGTTGGGTTCATACAATGTATTAGCATAGTACTTACGATCAGAAAAAGAGTTTAGCATGAATGAATGAGCTTGAATATAGTGCGATGCTGTTGACGAGCTGTGATCTAGCATTTTCTACTTTTTTGGTTCTAAGCTTTGGGTGAGTTGACTAAAATGAGTAAAAGCTGTGCTTGTTCTTTATTGCTGCACTTCATTCATTCAATTTACAGAAAAACTAGTTGATGACTAGACGTGGATTGAAGCAAACAGCATACATAGTTTAATAAATGAGAATTGGCTCTGCTGTGGACGTAATATTTTATGCTATGCACAATGTTTAACAGGAGCTACTGAAAGAAATTAAAGAATAGTCAAGTAAGGCTACTATTCACAAGCCAAAAGCCAAACTATGGCATGGCATAGACCATTATCAATAAATGCCAGCAAAAGTAACGAAAAAATCCATGAAGCTCAAATCAACACGAGTGTTGAGAGGATTGGAGGTAGAATAAGCAAAGGGTGAACGGAATACTGAAGCTGAATGTTAAACTCAAATTCGGTCTCATTCTCACTTCACTTTTCTCTGTCTCACCCTCTAGGCCTGGCTTGGTTTAATGGATATAACAAGATATTTTAGGAATATTCTACAAAAACCTTATCACATCATTGTTGTACCAAACCATAATCTACATTTCTTATTAAGTGTAATAGTAAGTATAAAGTCTGTAAGTAGACTTTTGAAACTTTAAGTTAGTATGACCGGTGCGTACGAAAAATAACATTTGTGCCGTATTATCCTGACCGTACCCTCAAAACAAGAGTAACAGCTATTACGTAGTAAATAGCTACTAGCTATCATCTGCTTCAACACTAAGGTATGTATATGTAGACAGTACTTATGCTTATGCATTTGTACGAGGAAAGACATGGAGAGTGTGACGATCAATGTCAAGCCCATAGTACTTACGGTTCCTCCACTTCGACAATATGACGCTATGAAATGCAGCGGTAAAGAAAGGAGAGGAAGTTGGAAGTGGAAACGAACAAAACTGAATTATACTCTCAACACGAAGACTCAAATGGGTTTATTTGAATAATATTCAAAACCCTACCCCTTCATGTTGATCTCCGGGGCTCACTGTTTGGTTATCCTGTGAAATGTAAGTGGAATGCAATGGAATATTTGTGGATATAAGCAGACAGGGTGTGTACACTCAATATTGTATATAAAACACTTTTCCCTCATCTAATTTATTACCAATTCTTTTAAAATTAGACAAGTAATTCAGATTTTTTTCTGAAGCTCAAGCTTCGTAATATTTTAATTCGTAACACTACTGTAACGTCTAAAAATACGTTTCTTTGAAAAATTACGCAATGATTATGATTATATTGCTTTTTCCTCTCGTCTCAACTGTGTGCATTAAATCTGGTTTTAATATAGTATTGTTGCAACTATATGGAATGTTACTGTGAGTAATTTATGGATATACAGCCATAAAGTTTAAGAGCACAAATAAACTAATTTTTGTACCGGAAGTTCGTCAGAACTTGAAGAAAGCTTAAAAATGTGTATTGTGGTTGTAAATTGAGTTAAGTAATATGATGCATGTCAAATTGACTGAAGGTTTCCCTACGACGAATTTAATATGTTCATTGTCCGATGTAAAAACTGAAAAATTCCCTAAGCTTTTTAAAAGGGTTGAATTGAGCAAACTGGAATCTTGAGAGGGCTGCCGACTGAGAAAAGCTTTCAGATTCGCCTCTGTTGTTTTTTAAACTACTGTGAAGTGATTGTGTCAAATGAAAACTGAAAACTGGATTTAATTGTTAGCGACGAAGCGAGTAAGCGTAGTACAGCTTTGGACCATATAAACCTTTGATACGGTATTGTAAGAATATTACTGTTGCATTGCTACATTATTACACTTATTTAGTTCCAGATAGATTTTACACAGAGCTGTTAGGTTTCAATTGAATTTCACGATTAGATGGAACTTCTTTTGTTTCTAATGTATTAAAATGAATATGACAAGGCACGTAGCAGAATAGTAATTGAAATGAGAAAAAAGTTCTATTAGTTCTATATAAAAATAAAATAGAGCTGAACTTGAACTTGGCTTTTGATATCCCTACTTCATTTCACACTCTCCTAACTAAAATGAATTGAAAAAGAAATGAAATAAAGTTGCATTCATGATTCAGTCACTTCTTTCGTAGAATATATTTAAAGTGTATAATGGCTACTGGATGTTCAGAATTGGTAGGCTCCTCTCGTCTCGTCCTCATGGCATGCATACTTTGATTTCCATTCGACTTCTAAAGAACCTTTTTAAAAGTTTCATTTTAATCATTCATATTCTTTCTCAATTTACTGCTGAGTGCCGAACCGAGCCGGCCTCCTCGAACAAATCAACAGAGCAAAGACGGCAAAGAATAGAAGAAATTCACTCTGCCTCGGGTTTGTGGATTCATTATTTTATCCGAATCATCTATCCAAATGAAAACTGGACTCGAACCAGTTTTTGCATTATTTTTGTATTCATTACATTCACAGAATCAACTGACAAGGCAGCGTGGATTCAGACAGAAGCACCTAGCACCCATTTCATTGCTACTTATTCTACGTAAATTTTTATTCCTAGTGCCTTGCCTTGTCTGTTGTAGTATGGTCCATAAACTGAACAACCTATAAGTGTTTATCTTTGTAAATTTCTTTAAGTACAAGATATGTGTATATACGTAACTAAGATTTAAAGATTTTATCATTTCTGCTGTATTTTAGCAGCATAGGGTATACTGTACTACACGTTGACGTGTTATATTGAACTATCTACATTTTAAATGAAAAGCAAAGGGAAAAGGTAGGTCTTCAGTTAAACTTGTGTATAGGTACCTTTGTTTATATGTCCTCACTTCAGTACGGTAGAAATTGTAAAATCCCGTGTACGTGAGAGAAGTCTGTTGAATCCGTTTTATTCTTTGTATGTATCAATCCTTTCCCATATGCACAATATAATAAACCACTAAAAGCTAAATAACATTACAACACTTACATACAATAAGGCCAGACTCGTAATACCTGGATAAAAGGATACTTATTATATGATGATAAATTATTGGTGGATGTTATGCTCGGAGCTTTCGTCTGTGTGGTGTGGTGCAGTGTGGTTATGATGATGTCTAGAGAAATTATATGACGGTTTTACAGATAGTTGAACTTGCTCCTGATATTCCTGTATCGAATTAACCATCACGATTGCTATCATCATTACTATGATATGATTTCATTATAATATTAATTTCTGCACTTCATCCGGGCTTGTATTTCTATTATGTGTTGTGCTACCTGTATGTATTTGTAGTTTATAGTTTATGCATTGTGTGCAAGTCTAGGATGTGAAGCCAACTATTAATCTCCGCTTACGCATAGCGTACGTTATAAAATATGCGTACTACAATGGTGGTCTTTTCGTATACTAATGTGCAAGTGCTAATAAACTTGCAATAAAATGCATTAAATATGTATCATGCGTACCGTGACATAAAGTAAGTACAGACTTTCGGTATAATACGATAATTTCCACTTTATATGTAATAAACATAATGCAAAATGAATAAAATGGGATAATTAATGCATAACAATATCCATGTAGACGTGAGAGCGTAAACAATATATGTGCGGGTAGCCACAACATAGGTAATAATGATAATGAGGTTTATAGACGTGAATACAAATGGTTGGAGGCATTGTGTATAGATACTACATTTCCACCATGTAGACAATCTTTGACTGCTGGGATAACTAATTAAATATTAGCAAAATACAAAAACTGCTCCACTATAAAAATTAATGGCAGACTGCCTGGCTGGGGATGATCTCACTTCACTCCTCTCAACAACCACTACAATGGAAAATCAACTTTTATAACTTTCATAACATACATTGCAAGTGTTGTATGGGAGAACTTAATTTATAGAAGTGAAAAAATTGCGATACTTGTAGGGTCGCTTGTCTAACGTGTGCAACAAACAAAATACAGTACGACGAGCAATAAACTAGTTGTCCTTGTAAGACAGAAAACAATATCCATTATCTATAATATAATCGGTCTATTACATATTACAGATGCACAAGGCATAGGTCGGTAGTGTGGTGGAAACACTTGAGGAGATGTTAATGAGACTTCGTGAAAAATGATATTAAGAAAGGAGAAACTGAAATTGAATCAGACGTGGATGATACGAGGAATAAATAACAGAAAGGTTTATCTTGGGCAGGGCGTCATTATTTGCACATAATAGTTTCACTTCATATTGTTTGGATTACTTTGCATAAAAGTATGTTGGTATATACCTATACTTGCGATTAGATTAGCACTAATATTTGAGTATTGTATTACAATATACATTTCTAATAGACTTGTACCATACATGTCTTTTATGCTATGTAAATGCAAAGTGAATTATAATATGGGGGATGATTATAATAAAATTTGCAACCTACTGGGTCTCCTGCAGCTACATTATGAATGACAAGTCTTTAGTTCACCTCTACTTGTACAATTAATGGTATTGCATATAAAGCTACTATTTTTTGTTATCATTCCACTCAAAGTGTCTGCAAAGCATAAACAACGAGTTATGTACAAGAAATATCGTTTTTTAAAGATTAATGGTTATAGTTTATTACACATTCTGCTAGCGTAGTTCTATATGTAAAAATATATAGCGACGACACAATGCTCACTTGGTATGGCCAGATGATGTAATATCTGTCTTCTTTGTGCAAAATATTTACATTCGCAAGTGTACCTAATGAATATTTAGCATGTTTTCATAATTAACCTCACTTTAGACACGTTGCACACAGAATGTTTATATTAGTAAGAACTTTAACCCGAGTCACTCATAATTTAATTAAATTCGTTAAGCTAATTAATTCCCAAACATTTTTACAGATAACCTCGTTAAAACATACTTTACAGGTCAAAAGGATGCATAGAACTGAATCGCCAAACAAACGTTTCAAATTGCAAATATGTTGTGGCAAGGCTTACATGCAATATGTAAACTCAACACTTACAATTTTATGCTGATTTAATCTTATCTGTAATGTAATATAAATTCATTTTGATACACCTCTTCAGAAGGATGACATAATCGTAATTGCTGTTTTCAATACCCTACAATACTAATAGTTACAAATAGAAAACTGCGACTGCCATTTTGAATTATTGCCAGTGGATGAACAGGCGAATGATCGAGTGTCAACTCTGATAAACATTTAAGTAATTTTCATGCTGATTGCTTTTTATCAATAGGAAGCGTTCTGTTGTATTTTCTATCTGCAATGTGAATTTGTGAAGTGGAAAAATCCAAAATCGAAATGAATAGGGAGAGTGAAACTAAAAGTGATACTTCTATAAATGGAGCGAAATAGCAGTTGTAATGGGAAGCACAGAGGACGAATGTATCCATTCCCTAAGTACCTATATTACTACCACAGAATTGTATTTGCGGAGCATGGAACGTAACACCATACACACTATCTGTATACATGTGTTTTCCTATTACATTTAACTATTGTGTTGTAATGTGTGTTTTAATGCTCGGTTGATTGAATTTGTTCAGTTTGTGCTTACCAGGGCTAAAGAAAGGGGCGGCTTTAGAAAAGTTGTGTTGAGTCAAGTCAAAGCTTCAGATTTCAATGCTATATTTTAAAATATATTTTACGTTACAACAAGTTCTTAGTACAAACTATAGGTTGATATACTATTTTATTTTCATTTGTGTAATGTGTGAATATGTACTTGTAGTAGAAATGCTTATTCTACTTTCTACATTAGCATACATAAAATTCTTTACACCGGAGATCTGGAGCCAGGTTGGAAAGTAATGGAATTACTTGACGGGTGTAATGAAAATTTAAACTATTTGAAATATAAAACGAGAATTAATTGACGAATTTTAAAAAGCATTTTACCCCTGTGTACATTTTTTTCTTTGCTCACTTGTACGAACTATGGTTGCAATCATACAGCGATAAAGACAGTCTGTCGGGAATATTTGGATTTGTTAGCTGATCCAGCAGGCCTGGCAGACGTTGTAACACATTCTAGGCATAACTATGTACATAATATACATACCATAAAACGGAGAGGATGCTGGGATGCGGATGGTACAGAGTCCACACTTAATGCTTACCTTGCATTACGTTGGGCTGCTCTTCTCTTTTTGCTGTCCTTACAACAAAAACAGTTTCGAATAACACATTTTTTCAATGAATAGACTGGTAATGTACAATATAATAGACATGAGTTATGCCATGCATGTGTCAGTCTAGGTAGCCTTTATGAAAGTGAACGCGTACCTTGATATAATAAAGAATTACAAACGAGGTGGGTAGAGTGGAATTGGTTTCGTTATTCTTTTATATTTCCTTTATAGGTCTTTGTATTCTCCGTTCCAACTTCAAGTTGTGTAGTGTTTGTTACGTAGCCACTTATTATGAAGATGATTATTGAGACGAGAGGCCGAGAGTTTGTTGCTCTTTTTCTGCCCTTTCCCTTGTTGAACCCATTAATTTTGATCTACTTTTCACATTTAACATGGAATTTCCACCTAACTTATTGTTAGTCAAAATGACTTAGAATTTCTTCCGAACTTCTCTCAGAGCTTCCCGTCGGCGCACTTCTCATGACTAAACCTAGTAACTAAATGGGTACAGTGACCAAATACATGCAGGAAACTTACATATTCAGTCTTGTACAAATTAAGTACAGAGTTCTCTTCCTTTCGTACTTAGCAAAGAGATGATACGTGAAATGGCACTGCTAAATGCAAATGGAACTTGTAAAAGTTTTCTTCCACTACATTTGATCTTGTTCCACGAACAATCTGTTCGGATCTTACAATTAGAAGCACATTGAAGAGAAGCAAAGGGAAATCTTAAGCTGTCTTGTTTTCCTCTTTCCCTCTTACTATGAATTAGGTATTCTATTCAAACTACTGAAAAGGGAGTCCAGCTGTAGCTACAATGCTTTGCCTACACCATGTCACAAACATGTTATACTATTTAGTAGTAAAGATTGAAAAGTAGATATTGTAAATATAATAGTAGTAAAACTTGTCTCCTACTACTCTAAATGTATACCTTATAGTTTGATACACAGATAGACGAACCAAGTAGTAAATATTCTTTAAAACTAAATATATATCTATTTGTAGTAAACCTAATACGCAGAATTCTTCATATAGTATTTCTGTATCTTTGTTGGCGTGTCTCTCTTCTCGCCGGTGACATTGACATTATCGCTTCAATTCATCTGTAAAAATTCTTAAGTGAATTCTATATACTACACATTCATCGTTCACATTTTAAGTACCTAATTGTATTTATTACAAAACAGTACTGCATTTATAACCTTATTTACATATAGAATAGATAAAATATCTGGTATGTGCTATTTTAAGATTTAAGTAGAGAGGAAGGTCTACAGCTGTGGGTTTTATTGTCTTTTATATTGTATTTGATTGTAATGTTGTTTTACGTAAGTTGTGAATTTATGTAAGTATAAAATTAAGACTTTTGTGTTCTAAGCATTAGAACGAATTATCTATAACGTATATGACCTATGCATGTTTTAATTTATCCTAGCTCGTTATTTTGTCAGTTCAACTTTAAAGTAAATATTGTAGCGTTAAAGTGCACGGAGACCAGTGAAGTCTCTATTTCAAATGGGTTTTCAAGTTTGAAATATATTAACCATTTAGATTATGCTTATTGTTAGGTAACTAAGAATGGAGATGATGGTTGGTGGGTGGGTTGCCTTCAGCTCACTCAATTTAACTTAGCTTAAATGCATACATACATGCAGCAGTCAATGTACAGACTATAGCTCAATTTAAGCTTCCTTGCATAAGACGTTGAATTTTATGTACATCTTTGTTTGGTATATTTTAATAGTACAAGTGAACAAATGTAATGTTGTTGTAACTGCCTCTTAAGAATAACTAAAAGCTTAACTACACTTAGACACGACACCAATGTGTTTTGTTCAACTTGTTTTCTAGTTTGCTCCGAGGTATTGCTGATGGTGTGGTCGTGTCAATGTCTTGCTTCGTCCAGTCTGATTGTCTTAAGTAATGTAATTTTCCATCGGAATCACAGGGGAAGAAATAACCGAATTTTACTTACACATACCATGCCATTTTGTCTTATTAGTATTATATACAGTGTTTTGTACTCAGTCAGTTGACTTGAGTATGCCGGGTTTCTGTGTTTCTTCATTGTATGGCAGTTAGTGCACTCTGATAATTAAGTTCTTTGCTTCGGTCAATATAATAGCAGAGAAGGAACGGGAACAAGCTATGGCTGTTTCGTACTGACCTGACCTTTTCTTCGCCGTGGGTATTTTCTCCATGAAATTGATGTGGTGTCCAGCCAGGTTGTAGTTTGCTATATTACTCATAGGTATTAAAATGGATTTCGTTAATACAATGAGTTAAACTTATGTCCTATATGTGAACTAATTGTATTCAGTGCTACACAGTTATATCTGTAAGTAAATTTCTACAGCATCGATAGCATTTATCTACAGTGTTATGAATTCAGACTGTACAGAAAAAGGTGAGACAATGACGAAGGCAAGATCTCCATCATTAAATACACTGCAACACCTTTATTTCTCCCTAATTTGCCGACCACACCTTCGTGTTTTAATTAGTGTCAGCTAAAACTCTACAAAAAATAGTTAAGAGCTTAAGAATTTTTTTAAATAGTAATCTAAATATAAGATGATTACCTATGCGTTATAGATTTGATATTTGAGTGCTGTAATTTTGTAGTAAGAAAAACCTTTACGTTTACTTTTTTGTAATCAATGTGTATAGGACGCTACTTTGTACCTATACCCTGTAATACATTAGAAGATTTTTATGAACTTAGGTCGACTGGAACCACGAATATTCCTATTGTTCCCTTGCTTGTGTTGCCTTAAAAGTATGTTTTCCATGACCATGAGTCAAATGGTAGACGTATGGTTAGTATAAATTGAAGAAAACTGAAACTTCATCTTGTGTTCCTGAATAGTAGACTTTGAAAAAGGTGTTCGTATCGTGCTAGGATGTGTTCCCTTTCTTTAGGTATGCAGCAGCAAATATTTTGTAAGTAGGTACTTTTGTAGAAGGCACCCTAGTCAAAGCTTTTGTTGTGCTTAACGCATAAAGTATAATTATATCTAAAGATATACTAAACAGTATAATGCAAAACAAAATTATGGTGATTATGTTATAGTTGCGTTGTAAAACTATCGTGTAAATACATTTAGAGAGTAATTAGCATGGCTTCAGACTAGAATCAGATAAATATGAGCAATTTTCGTGTCATTGTGTGTCTACCTTAAATATACAACTGTGTTGTGAGTTTAGAACATTAAGTAGACAGAGAAGCAATTATTTCCCTTCTTAGGAAATACCAAACACCATACAGGCATGACATTTCAATACAATAACTGATTTGATTATTCTCTAACACTGAAGATAATTGTATACATAAATACAAGTAATAGCATTTGCAAAATACCAAACTACAAGCCAAAGTTGTTTTTGCCTTAGGCACAAGCATGTATTGTGTTCTTAAGATTAGCAACTTACTACGAATTACAAACAGAAAAAAGGTTATGTACATAAACTTGTACAATCGGCAATCGGCCAAGCTACCTAAAAATTTACAAACCAGGTGTCGAATAATTAGCAATGGAAAAGAAAGTACCCAATGATTCTAACTTCTGCCAAGTTTCGATTCAACCTTACGCATTAAGGAAACCCACCACAGTACATACTAGTGTAAAGGTACGCCAACAAAGAAATTGGACGATGATTTGCGTTTCGAAGGATAAATGTGGAATGATGATGTAGATGCACCTTAGAAAGATACGTTTGCACTTATATCACAACTTTGCCAATTGATACTTGAACATACCAATGAAGCATAAAAGTGCATGAAGAACATTCCTTGCAAGCAATTTCAATAAAATGTTCAATCAAATTTTAGCTGACATGGCAGTGTGAAAATTCTTTTATTAATTGTATTGTGTCGGGTTCATTGTTAAGTTGTCTGCTCTGCTGAATTGATTTAATCAGATTCATTTAATATAAACTACCTACGTAGAATTTATACTCTATAAGGATGCAAGTTGCATTACAGTAACTTGTCTTGTAATGATAATAAGAACCAAGTCGCCCAGTAGAGTTAAAAATGGAGTTGAGTGTCATAAAACAATGAGTGCGTGATGCAACATTGAAACATGAGATTTGAGATACAGAAACCTATAATAGTGCTTGCTCTAATGTGCTAAAATGTTACATTACACCAGTCAGTGTAATTGAAAGATGACTATTGCTTGTTGAGTAAGCGATCCAGCCAAATACCAAATTGCTGTCATTTAGTACCTACTCGGATTGCTCAAGCATTAGGAACTTTTACAAAATGCACAACGAAGAAAATATTCATCTATCAATAAATTGTAAAAATTAATTCCACCACTGTATTTTTACTATCAGGTTTGTTTTGTATTTCATAAAAATATTTCTTCAATGTCTAGCTAGCTGTGAAAGAACTTCAAAATATTAGGAAAATACTGTATGTGCCTATGCCTCTCTTTTAGTTTCCAGTAGAAAGTCAATCGTAATTATTTAACTACTCGTACTACTGCGAAAACTAGCAAAGATATACGGAAGCTTAGACACTAAAATAAGTACACATTTTCCAAAACTGCACTATTAGAATACAGGGCCTAGAATACGATATTAGCATTTACACCGATAGATTAGCAGTGTAGGTAGAACATAGAATTTCCATTCGCTCTGTGGCTGCGTCTCACTGTGCTATGCAATAGTTTTATATTCGGATTTTTGCCGAGTCATTAATTCCTTTTTGTTGGGAGAACAAGCGAGGGTATTGAGATAGAATAATAGCAATCAGCAAAATATGCATGAGAGCTGTGGATTGTGAAGTGAACTTTAGTTTCAACTTGAACAGCTCGACTCACTCCCGTCTCTTTATGAAGCACAATCAGTCAGCTAGAACAAGTAGTGATTCTCAATTGTTATTACAAGTATTATAAGGCATTATGTACATAACATATGAGTCTATTAGATTTTGTCTCCACCGTAGTGTACCAGCGATAACACCTTTCCTGACTGCTCATTTTATGTTTGAATCATGTTCTCTACCATTACTTATGACTTCAATCTTCCCTTGTATGTCTGTCATCAGAAATATTTGTTCTTGCTGTGATAACCACATTGTCTGACAAAACTATTTATTTCGTACTGAATTACATTACATTTTACATGGCCAGAAGGATATGAGTATATTGAGATAAAAATATTAATAGCTCAGAGCAAGCAATCATTTATCGTATCTCCATTTAATATTCGAGATAATGTATTATTAAATTATGGAGAAATTCTGAATACCTCATGCCAGAGACAATTTCCAAATGTTTTGTGATTAGCGTGGGCAAAGAATAAGTCAGCATCCAACTGCGTCTTGTTTTAATGCAATGAAATGCAATGTAATGGAAGAGAGATGTAGCAAAGGAAATGCGAACCCTGCTCCACTACACTTAGAGACAAACTTAAAACACGGATAGAAACGCGTTCTGTTTAATGTAATGGATTTACGCTTAGACGCTACATAGTGTACATATGTCAGACAGAGATCAGATGCAATGCAAAGGATGCACTCGCCGTACCTTGGAACAAAAATAGATCTACTTACATCACTATACTAAAAGTCTGCATGTAACAAAACCTAAATGATACACATGGATTCTATGTGGAAACGAAAACCATGCTGGATCGAGTCTATTATAAAGATTCAGCGTAAAAGGAATCCCTCTGTGTCACATATTTAAATAGATAATCATATATCCCATGTTATGTGCAGACTTTTAGTATACGAAAATACGAAACTTGGTTTTATAGCTTTTAGGTATGCTATAGTACTACTTACACTAGTAATATATTGCGTCTTACATTATTATCCAATTTAAATATTTTCGTTCTCTTATTTTCGCCCTGTTCACACTTTACAGATCCTACAAATCATTCGAACTCTGATTTCATCTGATTAAGCATTAAATTGCGTGATTCGATAATCGTGAGTTCATCTTTAATTTTAAGATATTTGTGCAGACCAAGGCTATTTGCTGTTTTTCTCAGACTCCATGAACTTTCCCAGAACTGTTATTGTTTTGGTGCCAATCGTTAGTAAACAAGCAAGCTGTATGCAAGAATGTTTGTGTGTCACATCCAGTCACATGATGCGTTCTATTCTGCTAAACTGCAGGCAAGGAAATATTAGTTGGCAAAGATACTGGTACGATGTGGTGTTGGTTATGGAATAATAATGAACGCGTATCAGAACAGACGTAAAGTGGATTACGTTGAATTTGATGCGCCTCATGCTATTAATAACGTTACAAATGGGTGACTAGTCAATTCTGCAACCCCAGTCCGCTCTGACCCTTGCATGACATAATGACGTTCGTCAGAATACCCGTATCCGGGATGTGTAACGTTTTGATTCAGATGAGAATAGCTCGACTTTTTATGTAACAGTTGCTTGCAACGTTAACATCTCATTGGTGTAAAATCATGAAATGAATCACTTTTATTAAGACATAATGCAATTGCACCTATATAATAGATATCTAATAATATCGATTACATATTGAATAGACCTAAACCGTACATTAGTGCAATATGCATCATTGGTGCATCATGTTACTGAATTACTGACTAGGCATGTATTTACATTTATAGCTTTTCCTCATGTATGACAAAGTATCCACTAATGAGGCCAGCGGGACTTGTCTCATCACATTAGTTCGTTTCAGGAACTAGTTCTAGTTAGGCATTCGTTCTATTTTTAGGATTTAATCGACATCCAAGCAGAGCCACATAATACAACTGCATTTTGCCTTGTTCATTTCATGGTGTCACTCACGTAGTATTGTTATTGCTCATTACAATGTTAATGGATGCGTATTGGATTTTACTGTAAAAGAAGCCGACTTAGCACTACAATGGCGAAACAATATTCAATACGTATAATCCGATAACTTGCGAAATACATAGTATATCACGCTCAACCATAACATGTTTGGTTTAGATATAATTATAATGTTGGCGTTCTTTTCCTCAAAAGTCATCTTACTAACGATTAACTTATATAGCAGAATTTACCTTGTGTACTAGTATTACCACATATTACTCTATACTAATATGACAATTCAAAAACCCGATCTATATTGATTGTATTATAAATTATCACTATCCATTCTTATATTTAGAAGTGTGCATGGAAGTCCTAGTAATTGTAATACATTTATTACTGCATTTTGAGTGATACCCATACACCTCTTCATTCATGGCTAAATTCACCCGCTGTGATGCATTCGTCTCGACTCGTTCGATCGGCATTATTTTTCTTTGCAAAAGGAGAATGCTATGACATGATGAAGTCGTTGTGGTAATCGTTCCAGGACTCAAGTTGCCCACTAGTGCCATCCGAATACCTAATATATTCATCATTATGTTGCAGTATATATTCCATCTCTTATGTGAACAGTAAAGTGTACAGGGTATTCAATTGAGAAAAGTAATATTTATAGTCCCCTGGCACAAGAGAAATAGAAATGCTATCATAATTGCATAAGGATAAATGTGTTTTAAAATCAAGAATTTGCATTATACATATTTTTATCTAAGTTATTGTTAACCTTGTAGGATAAATAATTGTTCTGGAGAAAACATTTTATAAAGGTTTTGACCACAACTCTGGAGATTTTATAACCCCACATGAAAAACCCTGTATAGTCGGATCAATGCGGTTAGCTTTTTTGGCTATTTCAAATGTGACCAGTGAAAAAATTACGCAGTCTGACCATGTATGAGCAACCATTGAAAAGATTTCTCTCCCTGCTCTAAGCGCTCACATTTACAAATCGAATCACATCCACATATTATCAGATGTTGTTGGTCAAAGAAAAGAATCATTGACAAATGCCCTTATCTTTATGAGAAAAAATGAGCAAACTAACTTTCCTCTCAAATAGTAAATAAGCTGTTCTCTGTGGCAAAGAAGAAAAAATGTACTGACTGACGAACTAAAAGTGACGAACCACGAGTTCCCCATAAAATCTCCTTCAAAAGAATCGAAAGATCGACTGCATAGGTAACTTTGTAATGTACCATAATGTAATATAATAACTCAATGCATATCTCATGTCCAAGTTCAACTCGACATCAGTCAGCCGCTAAACTTTTTCTTTCGTTTCATTCCAGCTCGTGATTAATTTAATCGGTGTGGGTTAGAGTATGGGAAAAAATTCAATTCTTACATGTAGCCTTTCGGCACTAACGATTCGTATCGACATAATCATTATATAACAATGTACAGGACTACGTTTACGTACGCACATGTACCTATATAGCATACTATGTAGTATGTACGTAATACTTTACAATTTAAGTATCTTCTATCTACGCACTGTTTAACTCTTCCTGTAGCACATAAGTTGGAATAAATAGGAACGCTAGCCATTACTTAGTATCCTGACCCACTTGTATCTAAATTATAACAGTTGGACATCGGACTATCTCACAGTGTAACAGTAGAAACCTTTTTTGAATAAAATAAAAAATCTATCTATACGATTTTACATGTATATCTTGGTTTTTGCTTTTGTTAAGACACTATTAGATAAGTACGACATTTGAAAGCAAGTTCCGCCATTTGATAGAGAGGGGCACGGTCCGGGGTATTTTTATTGTCCAATTCTTGTCGAGGGTGTAGAATGTAGAACTTGTTTGGGAATCATCCAAAGTACAGTAAGTGATATTTCGTCTTCTATGAAAGATTACTTGTTCCCTGGAAGTTATTCTGTTCCTTGATTATTAGTCCACTACAGTGAACAACCTAATGCAGGGATGTACGATGTATTAAACTTGTTATATTTCTATTCACAATTGTCAGTGCACACTCTGCACACTATGGGTTTGTAATTTTGTGCGTAAAAGATTCCTCTTAGTATTCCCTCGTAGTATAACAATAAAGGCCATAAAGGGGATTAATTAAATGATGAACCCTTACTCAACTGCTGACTTCACAAAGCATAAAGAAAGACAGTCTAACCGCGATATCAAGGAATTTCTCCATTAATTAGCCGAAAGACTTACTTGTTAGTTCCTTTAATAAATTATAAATTAGGGCAAAGGATCCTTTATAATTTACGAGCGTAAGGAACATTTATTAATAGAGGTATAGGCAGATAGCAAATATAAAATACTTGCTTAGCATTCATGCTTATGTAAATGTTTTAGCCTAAAACACAACATAGTGTAAATGTTACGCACATTATCGCTATCAGTAGGTTAGTAAAATGTAATGGTAATGGAAGAGCAAGAACACAAAGAAATATAATAGTGTTGTGCCTCGAAACAGTTACTAACTACGCACTACACATTGCTATTGTTATTCATTTTCTCCTGACAATGAATTCTTCTCCAGTACATGTACAGTACCATTGAAACATGAAGAACACTGCGGGGAATTTTTGATGATTCATTTGTGTTGGAGGATATGATGTGTGTAATCTAAGTGCCTGTCTTATTGTTAGTCTTGCCTTGAAGTATAGTTAGCCTAAGTATTGACTTGTGTCTTTTACTTACGGTGGATGGATTAAATTAGTTTTCTATTCCCGCTCTGCGATATAGTATTTTATTAGAGCTACCGGGTTCTTCAGATATTAGTAACAAGAAAATGGGATGGCTTGGTTTTGGTTGTGAGTTAAGTGTAGTGTGGTGTAGTTCAGGAGCAACGGAAAAGCATAATAATAATACCATCATCCTAAGAAAGAACGTTTGAACAAGAAGACTTCAATGTTTCCTTCCTCCACTTATACTTTGGCTGAGTAGACTTGTCTCGCTCTCCTCTCTTAGTCAAGTCAGTTATTATAATAAGAGTTGGATAGAACATTCGCTGAAAAAACTTTCCTTCGATTCCTCACTTCTTTTCTTTTCGGCTGAGTTTCAGTTAAGTCAGGCCAGGACAGAGAGAAGTTTTAGTTCAAAGTAAAGTGAGTGTAATAATATTATAAGCTGAGAGTGCATAATGCCCTTGTGAATGCAATGTGGAAACACCACGTGAAGCAACTATCTTTCTTTTCTCTGTACTTTTCTCTGGATTTGCTTTATACACCCCTATCTCATACTGCGTAAGAAACTTCAATATATCTATATAATAATACAACACTGTAAATTGCACTAAGAAATCTTGGGGTTTTCCTTCTCGTGGATATGTATAGGCATACTACAACAGAGATACATAAGATACTGAATGTTAAACCAACAATGAGTTACTTTAGGTATATTATATTGATACGTAGGCATTATGTATACTTATTTTCCGTAATATGATGTATTATTGTGTTATAAATGCGCATATATTAGATATGTTAGGAAACTACTTATACAGCATAACGTAAGCAAAGTAAAGCCAAAGTTGAACCGAGTTGATGTAATCGTTGTCGAAAACGAAAAGGGAGGGTTTTACTTTTACGCACCAACATAACATTCGTATCTTTGCGTTATGCACTGCAGAGTGCGTATATAGGTAATCTAAGTATATATTAAGAATACACGCACACTGGTACACACTGCACTGCTGTGCTCTATGCATTCTTAGTATCGTGTGTACGTACTCCAGTTAAGTTCAATTCAACTTAGTTTCCTTAGCGGATCGATTTTATGAAGGGGAGAAATTGCCCCATCCGAACTCTACAAACACAAAGTGAGTAACTGGAAGACTTGAGTGAAACGTTCTATTCTTTCTCTAGTAAACATTCTATATCTGTATTACACAATATAACGATAAGGTTTGCATACATAGTCGACTTAGTTAACTACCTAGTACATACATACAAAATATATACTATATATTACAACTGTAAACATTATAATGCTGAATTACAGTCTCTTCAGATACAGATAACTAAGAGTGTATGTAGTTTATGGTGATTCACATATAGTAGTACAATTGTGCACAGCAAAGTTATTCTGCAACTAAAATAACGAACCTATTGTAGAAATATATGGAACTGTATGTATTTTGTGTTTGCGATGTAATTTTTGCTGTAGTATGTGTGTTTGTATGTCCATCTTCACTGCAGTATTCTGTTATGCACTAAATGTTACATACTGTCACGCATATTACAAATGTCGTATCGCGCTATCACATCTCAAGGAAGATATACCATGCTCTTCTTTGGCTTTTACTTTGCTTCGTTTGGTAAAAAATGAGCGAGCAGGGCCAAAACAAGATGTGACTATGTAATCTTACTTGTTTCCATGTTAAGCTTGGCTTTTTCGTGTATGTTCGTAGCAGTTATGTATAGTTGTCTGGTCTTGTAGTGTGTCTGCCCTTGGTGTGGTTTTGTACGCAGAAAGGAGCAATTGTTCAGACTTTTGCTCTGGCTCTGTCTGTTCCGTCTCCGTTTTCTTCTCAATCTGAATTCTTCATTCTATCTCACGCGTACATTCTACTCTCAATGCAAGCCAAGCTATTTCGAAGTTGTAAAAATATAGCACTACACTATTTGTACATACTTTATAAAGGAAGAAAGCAAGAATCATTATCAAATCTAAGAATATTTCTGTCTTTACAATAGTGAAAAGGAGTAAATGGACAATCTTTATTATCGTATGTTCTCTATCACATTAGATTCCGATTCCAGTAACAATAACAAGTAGGTATCAGGAATCAGGAATTTGAGGTTGAGTAAATTCAATGAAGGTTTTGGTGCTATCCATGCCATGCCACGATGTGTTGTATTGAATTCTTATTGCTATTTAGTCTGGGCTGGAGTGGACAAGGGCGGGTTCCCTTTTCTATTACACACAATTGTCGTTCGATAACATTACTCTGTTTGTGTGTGGTTGACGTAACGTTCGTACATCTATATTTATATATTTATCTGCAATGTGGACGTGAATGTGGAATGTGTGTCTGTCTACACAATAATAGTTATGTCCGAGGAAAAACGTTAGAACTGCGGCAGTGATCTAATGGCGATATGATAAGTGGACATGACATGACATGACACAGTCGACAAAGTATACCGAGAAGAATTGAAATGACATTTCACAGTGCGTTGGCATAAGACACAGATATCATTGTACTTGGCACACTCATACCGAATCGGGAAATCAGTATCCCGGCGGCCGGTGGAGAGAGAACGCGTGTCGCGTCTATTTTCTATTTCACCCTACTTATCTTATACATAGTATACCACTTTATCATATTCATTTTGTCCAGGAGGTACTTATTCGCCTACATATTTTATATTACAAAGGTTGATAACCGATAGAAGCTTTTAATTTGACTCACTCAGCAAACAGGAAGTAAAATGCGTACCTACGTTCTTAATGTAATACATACCTTCCTGGATTCAGTTAATACTGGATTTATATTTTTAGTATGTCAATAGTGTTTACTTAGTTAGGTATCTATGTGACATATGGGCTACATTAGTAATGAATGGGAAATTCGGATTTTGGGATTACCTCATGAGATTTACAAATTACGACTCCAAATTTAGGTTAGTTGTGGATTACAGGTGACAACTGACAAGTGCTGTAAAATCATAAAATGGAGCATGATATTGTATTCTAGCAAATTCATGGATTAAAATAATCTCATGCTAATCGTATAGCATTAAAAGTAAATCGCATAATGCTCTGCTCACCTACATTAGATATTGCAAAAAATATGTATTGCTGGTCAAACAAAAGGTGAAAGAAGCTTTTCAAGACTAAATGTATATTGAATGCTGAATGTTTAAGTGAAGGTAAAAATGTGAGTGATTTGGTGTTGCGCTGTATGGTAATTGAAAATCGTGAGTGATTGTAAATATGAATACCTAGATTGTTTACGCTCGCTTTCACGAATATTTGCATGTTCGACCATATTCTTTACATCACGCTTTATATAAATGTAATATTACTCAATATATAACGTATCTGTATCTCGCACTTAACTAAAACCTATGGTAGCGTTAGAGATTATTTCAGAAGGCGAGGCAAGAGAGCATGAGAGAGATTGATTGTGTTACTCATTTCATAGACTAAGGGTCAAAATAACTCACCGTATGTTAGTAATGTAAAACATTAGTGATGTAAAAGTATATTTACTAAATGTAAATACATGGTGTCTACTTCTCATTTTTGGCCGGCCTGTTCTGCTCTGCTTGACGATGATGAATGGCAATCTAGTTACATTATCTGCAGCCGGTTGTTACTTTGGTAAGTAAAAGCAAGCATTGGCTTAAGGCTAAGCTTAAATCTTTTAGATTCATAAGAGCGTTTGCATTGTGTGTACAAGAAAACTTACGTAAATCATCTTTTTATCAGCAACAACGCACTAAAAGTCGTTTGACTGTTCTCCATTTGACTAGTGGTTTCTGACACCGTGATTTCATCGTCACTTCAGTAGTCAACCGAATCAGGAAGTGTGCAAAAAACTGGGCCAGTTTCGTTTACACAGGAATTTAATTGATGAAACTTAACGTTCATTCCGTGTATGGCAAGCTGTGGTCTGTTATCAACTTAGGGAGTGGTTTTAGTTGGTTCTAGAATTTGTATATAATATTCTTACGTAATATGCATTCGTGGAATACTTGTTGGTTAAAAATGTCTTTTTCTGCCTGCTTATGTTTTCCAGACGAGCATTCAATATAGATTGAAGTTCTGCTCAGTACAATACTCCTACGGTTTTTCTACTCCGTGCATCTGGGTGTTTGCTAAGATTACGAGATTACCTAATAATGAATAATAACGATCTATTATTAGCACTCATTTGAATATGTACTAAAAAGGATACAACGGAACATGGTGATGACTGCGTTTATTGTACTTCTTACCGACTCTGTAATGCATAGTGAAACCAAGCAATAAAAATACATCCAGTATAAATTTTTGTATGACTAAAATAGGTACATTATCTTCTACCGCTAGTGAAAAAAATAAATTATTATCTCGGCCAAGGCAATTATGAAAAGACGTTTTGGTACTCTTAGGAGAATATGTGAGAATTGCAATTACGTAGTGAACGCAGAATGTTGGTAATAATAATGTGTTCGCTTGTTGGTAATGTTTATTTTTATACAAATGCTTTAGCAATAGAATGGAAGATGATTGAATTTTGTAAGCGTAAAATGACCGATGACGTTGAAGATTTTTGGTGGTTGTAGCAAAGCACAGCTTTGCTCTACTAACGAAAAAATAGATACACACCTAGACACCTATATTCTGTATACTTAATGCATCTTTTCAGAGTAACAACTTGAGATTCTGTCAGCGAAAAATTTCCTGGAACTTCACCAAAGCCTTGGCCGGCTTTGTTATGCTGTTCCATTTGTTTTTCGTACCTTGAGTTGGAAATTCATTCACATTCCTTCACATCATCTTCAAAACTTAGTCTGCCTATTCTTTTCACAAACCAGCGAAAATCTCTCTTTTCTTCGCTAACCGCGTTACGCATTCTTAACTGTGCCAATTATGTTCACAACGTATACAATATCCATTCAATCTTCAATACACAATCAGGGATGTTGGGATGTAGCCCTACTGGGAATCCCTAATACCCATAAATAAATGAATACACAGAGATTAGCCACCCGTTGGTTACTTATATTGTCGGTCGACAAATCTGCTGTATTTCGCACTTTCATGACTCGCATGGAGATTTCGGCTTTTTTGAACAGTCACGATGTTCTAAATCAAACTTATGAAGGAAATGCGTAGGATTTTTATTACTTGTCTGCTCTTTCTGCATTTTGTTATTCATGTATTGAGCTCTTTTGCCAGGCTCATTTCAATACATCACTCACACTCATGCTGGGTTATCGATATTTTGTTCTGGAATATTATTTTATTATGCAATTTTGCACTTGAGTCTTCGCTTGCTTTTCTTCGCCTTCTGCCATTCACTCAATTGAATATGGATGAATATGAATATGTATTTCCTCTTTAAATGTGCTCATGTCATGTCTGCAAAATCATGCAACTACTATATTACAGAAAATAATCTAAGCCGTATTTCTAGCAGCCCTAGATGTTTAAATCTCTTTTAAGCACATGATTTGGCACAAATGGAACTAAAGAACAGGCATTTTAATATAAGGTACCATACGAATGATAGGTAATTAACGTAGCTTGTACGCAGCTTTTCCATTTCTATATTTTTCAGCTCTAATAATTCAGAAAAGACTGATTGATACTACGACAGAAATGAAAATTGACCACAATCTACAAATATTAATGGGGAAGTATTATACAAAATACTTATTTATGTATCTAAAAGATTTTTGTCGTCATTACTGACAAATAATACTTGCAAATAATATACCTATGGGTGAAGATGATAAACGTCTTAATGCAGCAGCGGTAAGTAGGGTACATTTCATTGAAAATGAAATTATTTGCCTAATGAAGTGGTCTTTCAGTTCTTATGCAAGGGTTTCCCTTCAGGATGGATTAGATTGCTTGCATAAGGATTAGGCGGAAAAGCGAACCGTAACACAAGAGCAGCTAACAAAGTATAAATAAGTTATAGAATTCAAAGACCAGCCTACCAAGCCAAACGAAAATGCAAAGCAAGTGTTTCGTGTGGGTAACGATGAGGATGAAAGACTTTGCTAACAATGCAAGAATGAATATAGATGTTTAAAGTATTAGACTACACCTCCGTAGGATAAAAAAATAAGCCATTCTGAAGCTTATAATAAAGTAAACTATAGAAATAAGAACTGTTATTCTTCAGTGAAGATAAGCTTTAGCTAAAAGATGGGATCAGGTTTAGAGCCAGTAGTAAATAAGAAATTCATGAGACAACAGTGTCTCTTAATATGTTAACCATACGTGCAAATGAGTCATGTACTCATTTCATGTGTGGGAAATTAAATGCATTTTGCGGCCCATTTCATCTATGGACATGCATTGTAAGCTTATAAAGAGTTCAAACGAATGAATGAAATAATGCAGTGTTAAAAGAAAGGATGGAAACAGGTATCCATTGGAGTAACAATAAATTCGAGAATATAAACATTGAGAAGAGTATTACAAAGAATGTTAAAGAAAGTTAAGCGCAATAGCAACACTGCAATTGAATGCGTTCACTTTTGTTTACTGCAGGTAAAATTGCTAATAAATAAAACAGGATGAAAAAGAAATGGTTTTGAGTATCTTGTTTATCTACGTCATGTTGCTGTTAACCAAAGTTAGTAAAGTTTCATTTCACTAAGACTGCAAACAAATTAGAAATATGAAAGAGGATGAATTACATAAGAGGATGATAGCAACAGTGGTAGAACTTATCTCTAGTTTAATTCAAGTCAAGGTAAGTTAGTTTCAATTTCACTTGAGTGTCAGCCTCAAACAGAGCTGTCCAAAAATCTTTTTGCCTGTGACACATGGTCAGTAAATTATTCATATGAAAAACTTCCACAGAAGGTACATAACGCTGTAAGGAGCAGAATGACCTGTCTTGTCGGTTGTCAGTCTTGTGCCTCGTCCCTCGTGTCTTCATTATATATTTCATACGCGCAGTATTATGTGCCAACAATGGAGCTATGGGATATCTCTTACCTTTGTTACTTCCTATTTTGCATTCTACAATTACTATTATTGCTTTGAGAACTACGCATGAATTTGTAATAAAATAAACAATAATTTTCCTCCCTACAAAGGAAGCACAACTGCATTCACAATTTTACATTAAATCGTAATGCGACCGAAACTAACCACAACAAAAAGCTCTCCTCCATAAAAGTTGCATGCTCGCAACGCAACGGTTCTTTAATTTCGTTGAGAATTTAGAAATGAGTCTGTGTGTGGGTTTAGAGTATTAGTCTTAATCCAAACTTGAAACATAACAGGAATAAAGATGCCTTTTGATTTTACTTGACTTGCCTTGACTGAGCATTACATCACAAACACACAATAACAGCCCCACGACTTCAGTTGACTTCTGTGACTTTTTCCAAACTTGATTCACTATGACAGGGCATATATTATTTTGGCGGGGTGCGGTGATGGGGGAATGATTCAGATATCTCTAATACAGAACACAAGGACCAAAGAAGATGTGCACTCATTTTCTGATAGATGGGAAGATGCGCTTATTAAGACTTAACTTTCCTAAGTAACTACATAGACTTCCACTCAAAAACTTATCCCCCATTATTTTTCAAATTATATGTAACGCAATATTTGCAGCAAACCAAATTATTATCTACACTTTATAATTTCTTACAAATTGCTATGCATAGTTTTAGAATTTTGACGAATCTGAATTAAAGCATATGAAAGTTTTAATTTCGATTGGAACTCAAAATTATTAAAATGAAGATGAAGCTTTGTGAACCCGACGTGTAAAGCATTAAAAAGATAGAAGCTTACTGTATGGGTCTATAGTAGCTGTGGAATGCGTTATTTTTTCATGGTTGTAAATATCGTGGGTAATGCGGTATAATATTGTTGTTTTAAGATTTGGTGATGTAAGGGAGGGTGCGGCGGGGTGTAATGTGATGTGTCTGTGTCTCTTGTCTAGTAGTGATGTAGTGTGATGCTTTTTGTGTGTGTGATTTATTTTATCGATCAGACTCGACTCACTGTCTGTATTATTGTCCAAGTTGGAAGCTTTATTTTATCTTAGAGTTGAGTTGTGAGTTCATGGAGGAGAGTGTGATGTGATGTGGGGGTTGCTTTTCCTTTACTTACTTTGCCTTGTCAAAATCTCCCCATCGGAAATTTTTTGATCCATTTTCTCCCCTTCTTTCCTTGTGTACATTGTACATCTCTGTTGAATGCTCAGCTCATTTTTCGATGCACTTTGTATGTTCTGTGTACAAGGATGAAAATCTATATGTAATAAGCACTGTTGTACAATTCATACCAATGACTGGAAGTGCGTCTATAGAAAAATGGAAATATAAGAAATTGTACTGAATAAGCAGAAGTACTAACAATAAGCAACTAAGTTTCCCCATTTGCACTGACGACCACACGATACCACATCACATAATTCTAGAGTCTACGATTATTACTATATATAGGTTATAATGAAACCATTTCTGTTTAGGATGTCTATTGCTATTTAGGTAGAAGTGTCATAGAAATACAAAAGAAGACTGCATAGCCATATAAGATGAGATCCTTATGATGCAATGATACTTGAACGACTGACTCAACGGAAGACTAATGATTTTCAAGGGGGCACATCACATCACACTTGTCTAGTGTTTCTCAATTGAATTGGAAAGAAGGACGTGTTACGAAATGATGATACTTGAGTCTTGAGTTTTAACTCAAGTTTGCCATCATCGAACTCAAGTAGACTGTAGGCTTCTGGATTCCACATTCTACTTGGTCCATAATAATAATAAATGATATTGTAGCAAGTAACAAGTAACAACTATTAATAGTAATACAGTAGACATGGTACTTCAATTTTTTAGCTACTAGGTTAAATTATTAACGTCGGACGAAATTACAGACATTTCTTGCATTTCAATTAGTACGCAATATAGTACAGATAACATGACGAATTCGGAGCTCACTTGCTTTGCCTTGCCCTGCATAAGACCGGTTATGCTCTCTTGTCCTTTGCTGTCTGTTTTGCTAAAGTGATATGGACCGTATTGAGTGGAGTGGTATGGAACATGTAGGTTACGTCAAAAAATAGTTGGATTACATTACACTGCATTTAGTGGGAAAGGGTCTCGTTCTCATTTAGACTTTTTTGACTGCTCTCTTTTTTTCGATCGGTTGGTTGTGAGTTCTTGTTCGTCATCTAAACATCAGTTGCTGGCGAAGCGGAAAAGCTGTTGCTCTTTCTCTTGCATTGCATTATGTTCGAGTATGTAATTTGCATCATTGAATAATAGGCCATTCATTCAGACATGACGAAAAGATGCATGCATACATTAACCACTTTCAATTTAAGCTGTATGCAAATGCAGACCGACACAATTCTCTTTTCAGTTGAGTCTCTCACGTTTAAATAGCGTACTATTAAATGCTTTCTTCTGTAAATACCTATAGAGTTTAAATATACGTGTATTTTAGCGAAAACCGTTCCCGACCTTCCTTCATTCATGTTACATAGTGTCATGTCAGTTGAACGAAGCTTAAACTACCACCTTGTGTTTTTCTAGATTGAATTTGCATACTCATTTCCATTTTCTCTGGCTTTCTGTCTACTTTTCGTGTCTATTTCATTTTTTATGCCGAAAAGCTGCTAATAAAGAAGCAGAGTTTCGAAACAACAACTGCTCCTGCCCGTCCTCCTCATGACAAGACAAGACTTTTTGAAATATTGCTTTTAATGCTTTGACAGGCTAAGAATTACTGCTTGGATTTGTGAACAAGTTAGTAATGACAAGGGAAATGAGATATGTAATGTTGATAATAGGTATACCGACAAGAAGATCTGAAACTATGCGTGTAAAATATGTATTACAGTTCATCTCCAGCTTATCTTAAGTTTACTATTATTTAGGTATTACGTTCGATTCTTAACAAGAACCAAGAGAATGCTACATGGAATGTAGTCATTCCTAACCAGACCAGGTTATGGCGCATTAGAACTAAAGTAGTTCTTCACATTTAAGTTGTGAGGTAGAAATGAGCAAAAAGTTTATGGTTACGACAATGTGCATTGTAAAGCGAAAACGGAACAGAATAATAGAAAATGTCAGCAAATAGTATGGCCATATACCTTAGAGGCCATAAATGTACTCACATTTTCGTGTTTAAGTTCCTCAATTGGCGCTAATTCTTGTAAAGTGGCAAAAAACGGGGAAACAATAGACTCCCTGTGTCTTCGACAACTAGGAGACGTCAAAAATGTTACATTCTGAAACAGTTTCCATTTCTACTATTCTTACCACTCACAGGGAGATAATCGTTTGTTCGCAATCAGCAAACAGATAAAACTGAACCTTGGTTTTAATGTTTAAGTTTAAAATCACATTCACATCTCCCGTCATTTTCTGTTACCTCCTACTAACTAATTTGTACTTTTGTGCCTCTGCATGCAAAACCGTTTTACACTTTTGTTACAGACACAAACGAAAATTTACATTTTTAGGCTACTTAATGGCGTAGTTTAAAATATTCCAATTTAATATTAAATTATTATATTTAGTTGACATAATAAAGTTCTTACGCGTAATAAATAGTGGCCGTTCTTTAAAGATCATTGGAAAAATTGATTTCTCCATTAAAAAACTGAAGAACTGGGTTTTGCTTCTACTACTATCATCCCAGAGGAAGAATTTCTGTAAACACAATTTAACTCATTCCCTAAGATATTTAAGCTATGAGTAATATCAGTGAGTTTCCGCAATTTGTCACGTATAGATACATTTTATTTATTGCCCTTTGCAATAATGCACTTCATGAATTGCATGTATGTGCATTAGTGTGTACATGTGTACATTTTATATTTGTCCTGTAATAAATTGCACCCCTTTTCTGGAGAGATGCTGACAGAAGAGCTATGGCTTTCCAGAAAATAAAGTCCAACTTTTTACTAGACGTAGCAGAAACAGTTGAACCCTTGTCTCGTGTAATACAAGACTCACAATCAGTCAGGCAGATCAAAGCAAAGCAATAAGATAGAGAGGAAATGCAATGAATTGAAAATAGAAGGTAGAAAGGAATGGATTATATTGAAAGGGAAAATAGTAGAGTTCTGTTCCATCCGTAGTAGAAAATAAAATGTGTGTATCTTTATCTTTACAACTCTTTAGTTTAGTGCGCGGATAGAATTATTCGTATTGAACTTATTTGGTATAGCATGGAGACAGAGAGTATAGGAATCACTCATTTATACGGTTTATTGTGCATTGTAAAAATGTTACATTCAGAAAGCTAAAAGGCGAACTGGAAGATTAGTAAAAGTAAGAGTTCTTTATTAGAACTGTATTGTACTGCTGTCTTATTTATTCTATTTACCTCTAGGGTTGGTATATGCCTTTTACAATGAGAATCACATCAAATCACTTCCAAGCTATGATATATACTTTGTTAAAAGAAAAAGAACTTTCGGTTTCACAGGTTCTATTCTCTTTTCTTGTTAGCCGAAACTTTTAGCTACATAATACTACACAACTATTTATTTAGGTATCACGATTATTTTTTTTAAAGATCACTTGTGTGAGGTCAAATCAAGTCAAATAAAACTTACAATAAAAGTAGTAGACTCCTTCTTCCTCCCATTACACATAATGTATCCACTTTTTTATCCAAATACCGAGTTGTTTTGCATCTAGTGGAAATGTGATATCTACGTAACGAGAAAGAAGTGCGTGTCGTGTAGCGTGTGTAAGTGCAGTGTGGTATATGATGAACTGCCGAAACCGCTTTTCATCCATGTGGGAAGGAATTTATTCTTATTGTCTTTCACGCATCTTCAGGACGAATTAGTTGCAGTTGATTGAATACAATGTAAAGAACACCTACCACTAATACTGTATTTTATGTTATAAGGTGGAGTACCTGCGGATACCTGCCTACCTACGAAATGAACCAACGTTTAATTTATTAGATGAAATCACTCCCAATCTCAGTACTTACTTATCGTTGCTAGACAAATAGAGTATAAAAAATATTTATTGTGGTTTTTAGTTTCTTCTGACTCACTAGTGACTTGCTGACCCATTCTTAGTCCGAGTCACGATCTCCTAACTTACACAAACATAACAATGGAAAAAAACCTTCAGTACTTACATATTTAGTATTTAAGCGTGGGTTATTGTTATTATTTACTTAAGATTGCATTAGCACATAAGTATAACTGCTATATGCCATGGGATTGCACTTTAAAGACTTTAATGCCACGAGTTATAGCTAAATGCAAACCAGAATGATCCTAGGGTTGTTTTGTGATGAGAATTAGATTAGTCTGCCAAGACAGAAGAGCCAAGATTTGTCAGATGTGTAAACAACTATTGTGGATTGCGTGTGTTTCTGTGCATTCTGCACTCACTTACATAAGAACATAAATAAACATGTAGGTAGGTACCGAGATTGTTTATGAAACTGCACTAAACATACATAAAACATTTAGATATATTTATGCACTGACGTAAATGGGCTTGGTTAACTTCTATGAAGTAATGCTGTTCAGCCTTGTTTTAGGATAAGGATTAAATTGAATTTTCCGTATTTTAGGTGTATTGGTAACGTTCATCGTTTAAAATTTACTTCCATCAAACTATTCATACAGATACCATAAACAAAATCTCATCTCACCATTGTCGCCACCAAAGCTGTAGCTACATAACTATAAGATTCCACTAGTATAAATACAAAGATATTCAAGTGCTTAGTAAATTTCATTGCCATCCTTGGCATCTAATTTATTGAGATAATGACATGACAAATCTATAAAGCAAGTGAATGTCTTATACTCCTACTTACTTTTGTACACAAATACCGGATTACTTAACATCCTTGCATATATTTGGCTACCTATGTAACTTTATAATGTATATGCTCCTTTGTATGGTCTTCGTTTTGATAATAAAAATGTTAAGAAAGTGAAAGTAATCTTGAAGTGAATTTGCAATACATGCGTTGTACAGTAGGTAACTCACAGTAAGTATAGAGTGCAAAATGATACATAAAATTAGTGAAAGAGGTATTGTACATTTAGCATTCATTTCAACAAAATATTGGTTTGTTCGATTAATTTGCAATTTGTTTGAACGCATGAATTGATATCTTTGTTCACTTAATATTTAATTTCTACTTCTGACCATTAGCCATGGTTGTATTGCCGTATTTCCTATGGTCAAGTCTTAGCTGAAAAAAAACAATATTGTCTTGCTTCTTTTGCTTGCTAGAGTTTGTAACAACAGAGCATCGAAATTAAGAGTTGTCAAGAGACAATGACCTTAACTTACGTATATGCAGTCACTAAGGTTAGAATACCTTGTCCAGCTCTTGAGAGCTACTCACACGTGGACGTGAATTTGCGAATTACTCACATTACATTGCTTCATTATCAGATGCGTGGCGTACGTGGACTCTTCCGTAGGCTTGGGTTTTATAAGTACAACTTGAACATAAGTATTTACGTTCTTGGCATTTTAATTTATTATACGTGCGTTTCCAAGAGTAGTCTCTGTGCGTACTGCGATACTCGTAATAGTAAGAAGTCCATACACCGTAGTAAGTTTTTTGTAATAGTAAAGTGGAAAGACAATGCACAATAGAAGTCAATTTAAAATTCTAATATACACAGAACAACTAATGAAGATTGTCATAAAATAAAATTGGGATAGATGACAACTCGAATTGTCAATGTGTCTTCTTTGACGGGTAAGATGTGATTCAAGGATCTGTACCTAACTATCCACACTACTAACACGTAAGTGTGCTTCCTAGAAAAAACAGACAATCTAAAATCTAACGATACACGTTGTAAATTTGCACCGTTTGATTAATGATTGGTTAAGTCATCTGTTGTGCTATTTTTCTGACTGATGCCTCATTCCATTATTTTACGAACTGTTGGTACAGCATTCTTATTGTTCATCACGATGACACATTTTCTCACTTAGAATGGGCTTGGCAATTTATGTCATTGTCAATGTCAACCCAAGTTACTGTCATACTTAAAAATGAGACAAAGGATATTAGCCAGCACTGTTAATACAATCATCATTAAAAATACATTTCAACTTTTAAATATTTACGCTGAAAACGTTCTATTCAGTAGAGTGACTAACTTGGAATATACTTCAATATACCAATAGTAAAGTAATTAGCATTTGAATATTCATAGTCAAGTAGTCGCTAATGACAAGTTATTAATTATACCTTGTAGTGTAATAATATTTTATTTGCATGTTAGTTATACAGTAAAAATTACTACTTATGCTTGTGTAAATATTTATTTTTTCCTACATTAATTTGCATTTATTTGTGTTTATCATTATCATTATCATTAGTGTCTTTGAATTCAATGAACTTGGAAGGGGGCAGAAATAAATATTGCACTTATAACTTATGGACTTATTATTACGTGAAATACTAAATTATAATACTAGATAACTTTTTAAGTATTAAGAACATAGTAGGTAGGCACTAAATTCTTTTAACATGCAGTAAAGCGGCAATCTTTCATGGTGTTCGTGAATCTTATGGTTAGCATAAGTGGAATGTCATAGCTAGACATCCGACTAAGCGTTGGGCTGCATCTTTTGTGGGTTAGCCATCCGGACGGATTTATTAGTAAGCGAGGACAATGCACAAGTAATAAAAGAGCTTTTGAGATTGAATATGAATGAGGTTGCAGTGTGTTAGATATGTTTTAATAATATTCTGGAGGCAATTAGCTCTGTCTGCGACCATATAGTATCCGAGTCTCTCATAAATCCTTTAGTTGCACAAAGTAAAGACACACTTAAGATTATAGTTATAAATCGAGTTCCATTTCCCATTCTCCACGTACATAGAAAGAAGATGAAAGAGACGAGACGATGATTACTACATGAAGTCAGAAATTTTAATCCATGTAGGGGTGAGAGCGTAATTGTTGAATGCAAAAAGGATATCTCTCATTATTTCCGCCACGCCTGTCACTCTTATGCCTCCTCTTGTATCTGTAGTTAGTTGTAACACTTGCCTAGCCTTACTTTCTGTGATTGCCTCTCAGCCCAAATAACTTTCCATTCCATGCAATGTTCCATGATTAGGAAACACGATACGTTCTCTCTGTACGTGTTCTCGGCTCTGTTTCCTTAGTTTGTTGTGCATTACTGTGGAATTGTGTGTGTGGTGTGGTTTACTCTGTTTTGGTTATTTCACTGGATAATACATGAATACAATAGCATGTACACACACAAATATGTACGTATTTCAATGTTATGTTATGTAACACCTTACAAACAAATGTTTTATCTCATATCCTTATAGAACTTGGGAATGCATAGGTGGAAACAAACAATGTTATCCAAATCCATTCAAAAGATGTAAATGTAAAAAGTATTTGTTTAATATGTGCATGAGAATAATATTGGTCTGGTTCTGGATGTTAAGGATTACCAAAGATTTTCCACAGGAGAATTGAGGAGTTATTAGTTTGTGTTAGTGTTGTATGTCTATGTTATGTATGTAAGGAGGTAAACTCCTGGAAAGTTCTGTAGGGAATTGCTAACAACATAACATAACCCACTACCTACTCATTTCACATAACACGAGTTGGAGATGAATGAGCAATCTTATGTATTAGTATTTAGAGAACAAAGTAGGTTTGGCAGAAAGGCTGGTCTGACTTCGGTTTTCACACGAGAATACAAAATGGTTGAAGGAAAGCTAAGGGAATGTTTTAAATCCTTCATAAAGTAAGCGTATGAATGAAATATGTCGTCAGAATCCCTGAGCTATTGTTTCGGATGAAAAGAGACGATGGAGGCATTGCATTCAATTGGAAATTTCATCGCATGACGCCTCTTAGCTACCGGTTTCACTGTTTTATCTCCGGATGTTGTATAATGCATAACACGGCGGAAGGTGCAGATAACTTAGGAGCGATACTAATAACTACAGTCTGTACATACATAAGACAGCAGCAGTATAATGCAATCAAGTTCCAGACAGGGACACATAAAGCAAGTGAAGGAATACATAAGTACAATAAATTTCAACTGAACTGAACCACGAAGCTAAAGCATATCTGCTGAAAGCGACTGTACTGTCTTGTTCGTGTTCTCTTCAAGTTTTCTGTTCGGGTGAAATTGAGTAAGATGTAATAATTCAATTCCGGTTCTTGAGTCAAGGCTAATTGTAAGGAGCTTTAGGAGGACTGTGCTTCAGATTAAGATTAATTGGTCTCCATTTTAGTCGCTTACCTCCACTTGCAACCTCTAACTCTAACCAGCCAGCAACCAAAGCTTCCATGTCGGTCCAGTTTATCATCTATTGTACTATTGTTAAACTCTATGTTATCTTTGCTATCTTTGTCATGTTTCGAAAACTAATGATCATAAAATACTATATGACTTTTACGTACATCAGGTCTTAATGGTCAATATATACCTTAATATATTCTGTATTGTTTCAGCACATTACAGTCCGGTTCAGCAATATCGTAAAAATATCTTATTTACTTGCGTGCTTTCCTAACTACATGTGTTTGGCATGTCGAACAACCTTTGCATATATGTATGTAATATGTATATATAATCCATTATTCCATTGTGTCTTGGTGCTAGATGACTTATTGGCAGTCATTACACACTAATAGGTTGTAAATTTTGCCTCCAAAGTTATGTTCCTCAGATGTATTCTTGTAAATCAAAATGCAACACCTATACAACTCTTTCGTACGGCTGTAAGCATCTATGTTAGCATTAGCATACACACCTCTATCTATATCAAATAAGAATACATTTCATATATTGTACTACAATATACAGGTGTGCGTTAAAGTACTGATATTAATAAGTTGTTTGTATGCCAAATATACTATGTAACATTTCCATTAGGATATGCAGACTTGGTTAATAGTGTCTTCCAAACTGTAAACCAATGTAAATGTAAACCGCCTGAGTTTGATCGCTGAGCAAGTTGAGTACATCTACAGAACATCCCAAACAATACCTAGTGAAAGATGAATTTGTAAGATTATGGAACGTGAAATGGAAAGCAAGGTGTGGTTTTGGCATTCTCCTGAGCATCTGCTTGTCATTTCACCTGGTCTCACTCCAGACCAAACTTTAGAAGGCTAACTCCTGCTACATGCACTTGATGAGCATATTCAGTCAGCCGGAGAAGTCAAGTCAACATCACTGATCAAATCTCTTCTAATATTAAACTTACAGATGCTGTGTTTAAAAATAGCCCCAAAAATATACAATAGTGATCTAGTCTTTTAAGCAATGCATACGCCGGCATAACACAGTGGCTTACAAAACTACGGGCTTAATTAAGTAGAATAAAATAGCAATGCTTAAAATGCTTACAATTACAAACACCTCCAAAAACATTGAAAAAATCAATAGGAATGAAAAAATTATAAAAGCGCCCTAAATATTGAACTACTTTGAGAAATAAGAGTAATACAGTGTAGAATGTAAAATAATGATACAAACAATCAGTATGTAAATTTTTAGAGTACACAATTAGTTGCTTTCCAAGGATATAATAAATATTTTAAACACAGCACAATAACCTCCATGTAGCTACGCTAACTAAGAATAAGTATCTAGCAAACAAGCGCTTACAAGGGGTATAAATGTTATGTAAATGTAAGTTATGAGTTGAGCAAATCTGTGCATGTAGTTTATTCTAGATTTTATCCGAGATTGTAGTGTTAAGTTACCTATTATTACTGGTATTAACTTTACAAATGGACAATGTTTACTCTCTGTAGTATTTATATATACATTATTCTCCCTGAGATTAAAACACACGTGCGTTGTTCAGTGTACGTGTGGTAATTCAAAAATGTTTATTGTTAGTTTGTACTGCAGTTATTCAGGTATAGGTATACATGTTCAAGGCAGAGCACTCTTCTACGTCTGTCTCTTGTACATTTTAGTTGTCAAAAGTGCAGTTGAGCTATTAGTTGCTGGTTTGTAGAGTGTAGTAAAGCTGTTTATGTTTATAAGGACAAGACAGGATTTTTATTGCTTGCTCTAGTCGGGCATAATTATTTTCAATTGAGCTAAGAGAGGCTGGCCGAGGGTAGATTGTGACGTGAGCCATAAGAGGAAAGAATGAAGTTTTTTTCTGTCGGAGAAAAATTCTGCCCTCAAGACCTACATGTCATTTCTCATGAAAACATTTTTCATTTTTAGTCTACTACAAGGAACCGAATGTCTGCAACTTGAGTAGCCTAGTGACCTAACCATATAGTTCATAAATGCAGTCATCATCTATGCATTTCTGTATTCTACTTTTTTCTTTGTATCTTAGTTTATGCTTTATGCACCACATTGTTAATATCATTAGTTGAGAGCTGCATCTTGCATCCTTCCTCTATCATTTGCATTGCATACAAATGTATAGTTCAAGTTCATATATGAATACAGAACATATTTTTTGTGGTTAAGCTAAGCTAAATAATAGTTATTTTTCATGTGTATTTCTAATGTATTGGATCTTTGAATCGAGAACTTTTTATTTGACCATATTGTGCATGTAGTTACTCCTGATACATCAAAGATAGCCTAAGTTTGTGTTCAATGAAACTAGAATGTCCATAGTGGGATTTATCGATGGGCTGGACTGAACTAATGTAGTACAAGAGTGTCTGGACAGGTAAGTAGTAGCCGATAAACAAATAGAAATATTCAGGTACATATTTAAGGTTTGTGCTGTGTATACTTCAGTACATTAGATGCTCTTCAGTGTCGTAAATTATGCTAGTTACCTTATCGCATGGGCAGGGACTAAGTCTGCAAACTAAAGAGAGATTTCTATTTAGTTTTATATGTCGATCTAAAGAATCCTTTCAATTCAATCTGCGCTTAGATAGAATACATGGGTGCATGTATTTACATTTGGTTTCTTAAGTTGGAAGCCCACTGAGTGTCCGGCTTACTCTTTGAATCGAATATGTCGAGCGAGTTATTAAGAAGATAATTCTTCTAATAAATTATCAAGTCGTTTTGAAAAAGTATGTTTAATACAAAGGAACACCTATTTAACCTGTTTTGGTAGTGATAGTACCTAATTGAGCAGCGCAAAATGTCTCTAAGCAGTTTACATTGAATTGCATTGAATCAAATTGATTTAATAAGTATGTCGGACTACTGCGAAGGGTACTTCTAACAAGTAAAACATACTCTATAAAAATGCAGTGTGGTTGTAATTGTAATATTATGTAAATAACATATTACACTACTTGAAATTCACTTCCAAGGCTATCTATACTTAAGCTTTCAACATTCAAGCAGAATGCAATTACTTTTTTAATTGGATAACTTTCCTCTTTGACTGGACGTTGGACTGTTGTGTAGGCTTATTTCGTTGGCGTTAGACAGAAATAACTTGCACAGAAATAAATTCATGAAAAACTCACCCTTATCTGTCAATTATGTATATTAGTGTATGGGATTAACAAAGTACTGGCACCCAATTGTAAGGATTCATAATTTTTCTTGAATTTTAATGAATTTACTGCATTTGACAACCTCCCTTCTGAATTCACACTCTCTGATTCCAATTGCATTGAATTGTATTAACAGAACTGACCTGACCAAGGAAACCTTTCAATTTCTCAGGACAACAAATGCAATTACACAATCTGCTGTGGTTTTGAAAAGCAATTCTTTAATTCTCAAAGGTTTAGAATTCTTTGGTTTGGTATTCATAGCGTGTCGTAGAGATTTTTGTATTAACAGCTTGCACACAGCAATCACACAGGATTAAAGTTGATTTGGAATGGAATGCTTTTCAATACAGTGCGATGTTTTTCGCCTCAGAGGAATAAGCTAATCTAGGAGATGAGAGAAAAGCAAATATTAGGGAAACTACAGAATTTCGTAGAACTGAATGCAATGTAAGTCGTCAAGTGACCTGACCACTATCGTTATATGGCTATATCTGTCGTATAGGATAATTTCATATTGTTTTGTTTTCGTGGTACTAACTTCAAGTCTTATTTTATAGATATAACTATTTCAGCATTTCCTTCCCTGGGGAAATTGCAATTCCCGGACCGAGTCAATTGAATGAGTTTTGTCTTGTTGCGCTGCCATGGCTGACATGACAGTAGGAAAGCAAAACAGATTTTCTCCAACTTTCACTATGAAACATTCATTATAGCGTACAACTTACGTTAGTAGGTTTTTCTACAGAAGAAATAACTCCCTTTACGATGCTGTACCCAAACTAAGGATATACTCGAGTATAAAATAGTATTTGTCTTTGTACAAGAGCTTTCTATTATTTGCCTTAGATTGTGAGTGACTTGCTTGGTGTGATGCACTGGGGAATGAAACTAGGAGAAAGATAAAGTAAGGACAAACCAAAGTGGAAACCAAAAAGAATGTTTAGTGCATGCATGAGAGAAAGACATTGTGCTGCATTGCAAACAGAATTCTGTTGCAATGTACTTTGAGTCTCTGTCTCTGCTATTAGTACCATGTAAAACAGAATGCACTTATGTTTGGGTTAGTAGTGGTTAGGTTATATGGATTGTGTATAGACATGTCGACTTTTAGTGTAATGCCATCACATCACTTTTAGACAATGACACAAAGACTTGGTTAGTTTTTACTTCGTGTCCTATCCAATGCTACGACGGATCTAAATCAAATGAAGGCAGTCTATAGAGAAACACTACTGCATTTTAGGTTGCATTGCTTGGTGATGGTGTCATATCATGCCAGGTATGTTGACTATGACTGTGACACAGTATTGTAAGTCAGAGGTATGATATAGTGCAGTGTGTTGAATGTGAATGAGATTAAGAGTTATTTCGTGTAGTAGACTATAGTCTCAGAAGAGAGGAATATGAGAAGTTATCCTTGTGTATTATCTAACTTGGTTTTGCCTTTGCCTATCTAAGCGGGTGGTCATTGGCATTTGCCATTTGTGACTGAGATTGCCAATTGAACTGGCTTGGCCTCGCCCGTCTATCTCACTAAAGAATTCAATTTATGGGAGTCAAGTCATAACATTTATATAATTAGGTTGGTTGGTTAGATTAGCTCTAACTCTGACACAAGACTTGGTTTCTCAGCTACTACTTGCTACTTTAGATGTATTGCGTCATTTTATCTCCATATAGGCAAAGAGCCATTATTTAGTGATATTTAGTGCTTGGTCCTCACTTTATGTACATAATACATGTAAGTATGTACTAGAGATAATGCATGCCAATCCAAGCAGATCTTCTCAATTACTTTGGCTACTTGATTGGATTGAAAGAATGAAGTCGCAGAAGAGAGATGGATGAACTTGTTAGTGTCATTTAACTGGAGAGATGTATGTGGCACGTATTTTATGTACATAAGTATGTTCATTGTGTAATATTTATGTTGTGTTAATACAAGTTCCACTGCAGCACTTGTAGTGTGGCATGGCTGACAGCTATTCATGCAGATACATAATAAATAAATACATTCCTATTTCAATTTAACTATTATCTCTATGTATTAACGCGTCTAACCAGACTAAGCTACAACAGAAAAGTTAGAATTTAGAAACAGGAGAATGGATAATTTCTAAGCTTAATTTGAAAGAGCTGGAAATTGGTTTGCTTTTATTTACAACCCATATAATACCAATCGGCAATGTTAATGCGTAATTCATAATGGTTAAATCTTTCTTTAGACTGCATTGGGAGTGAATGTATTGTAAACTGTACACTTACTTAGAAACGAAATGTTCAATGTTCAAGTTAAAATTCTTGCCAGCGATAAGCGTGTTACATAATAAGGTTTGAGAGAAATGCATTTGCTACAGTCTGTACAGTGTTCTATGGTAACTTCTTGTAGAATTTTTACCTTCCAGTTCCAGGAAACTTTTTCAATTCTTGAAGTTCATTTGGCTACCCTGTAGTGGGCGAGGTTCGGTAAATTCTCGAGCCACGGGGTTGAGCTTAAACTTATTGAGGTCTGGATTGTTTCAGTTTCCTTTCCATTCTACTCTCGTGCATTCATTACACTGGATTACCTATACTACTCGTGTATTCCTTCACTACGGTTCACTCAGTTCACTTCACTCGCCTCAGTTTTCAATTTCTATTTTTAGCAACTCATCCTGTTAATTTTATCCACGCGTTTACTAGCGTAGGATGGGGAGATTTAATTTCCATTACGTCTGCAACTTAAATGAGTCTACCTACTACATCTATTTACCTATGCGTCTGAAACATTATGCTCTCTCGTATTCCAGTGCACAGTACACTAACGCACATAAGGAAAAATTCAAATGCAGTTAAACAAACTTTTATGTCTCACTTTTTCGGTTTATTACTGTGCACTTTATTTTATCTGTATGCTGCAGTCCTCTTTTTGCTAGGATGGCTTGTAATTTTTTTCATAATTGCATCTGAAAAATTCATTGTTAAATGACGTTCCAAACTGTGTTCATTGCTAAAAAAGGAGTAAGCTGTCTGTGTACTTTGCATTAGTTATCAACAATTACCCACTGTTACTTTTAATTTTATATTTGGGATAGTTTTTTAATAGATCGGCAGGAATACATTAACACTAAGCACTAATTGCTAGAAATGTGGTGGTGCAAAAGTAGATTATATGCAAATTAGTACCTTCTCATATTATTACTCATTACTAGGTTCACACAGTTATCGGCTCATTTAAATAAATGCATAGATAATGTCGTCATTTTAGTAACTAATTATAGAAGTTAGCATTTGTGTCTTCGGTGTATAATGTGCATTCATCTATTTATAAAATTAAAGCAAAAGCTTTCATTGCACGCTCGTATTTGCTATGCACTTATATTATTTTTCTCCCATGTAAATGGTGTCGTCCTTTCGTCGACACTAAAAGGATAGGGAATTGTGAGTTGTGTTGCAAGTGTTCCATTGCATTAGAAAAGAGAAGACAGGAGGACAGTCAAGTCAACTGAGCTGAAGAAAATGATTTTCCCAACGTTACGTTGGATTGATTGATGATGATGATAATTGGGGGACTTTTAGAGACTCGGATGGAATTGACTCGACTAGAATACTAATAGTTAGCCAAGTAGAGCAGGTCGTTTAGTATATGAGAGACAAATGTAATAACCATTTTTCCCATGCTCTAACGCTACATTTCCACTCGGGACAAAATGTGTTAGGTGAATGTCTCTGTATTTCTCAGTAGACATATAATAATAATGTAAAGCTTAAGGAAATACGTGCATAGAACAAAGAAATCGTTTATACAATTTTACCTTTGCACACTTACTACGAGTATACTTATGTTTATAAACTAATACATAATTGTCTAAGTTTACTAAAGCATTTATATTTATTTACACAAACAAAAGCATTTACTACGCCAAGCTCTTTAGTTTTAATCGTAAAATTTTTGTAATGTGTGCTACTACTTTAGTGGAAAGTATAGTAATAATAGTAACATTGTATATAATAGTAGGCCAAATGTAAGAGAGAATATAAAAACAAATGCATAAACAAAGTTAAATTGACGATGAGTCGCTTTCTGTCCTTTCTTTCAATGTCACTGACGACTCACATCGACTAGAATGTACAACAGAAAGCTGATTCACCATTGCACTGTGCCAATTCATATGTTCTGTCCACGTAAGCTTTAACCTTAACTACTATTGGTGGTTTGCTATTGCACTGAGTTTAGCTTTAGCTAACTAAAACTTCAGCGTTTGCCGTACGTAGTATTGTAGTTTTGTTTAAGAAAAGTAATCAATATCAAGTGTTTTGGCTCTGTTAACATAATCTAAATTGGAAGTGTGGACAATATATATTACAAGTATACTTTTACTTCTACCAAACCAAGCAGTTCATTGTAATGTAAGTAAAACCGCAGTATTAGGAGTACAGTAATGCTGGTCAAGCCAGACCAAAAGATTCAAAGTCACAGTCGTGTTTACTGTTTGCTGTCGTGAATAATTTAAGCATTTGAAGGCTACTAACAATAAGTTCGGAATGGAGTGGAGTAGGGATGTCATGTGTCCGCTGGAATGCATTTAAACAGGAGTACACATGGCATAGCGAATGTTTTGAATTTATCCATGACATTAGATTTTATACGAAAAGGACAAAAAGGCAAGAGGGACAGATGCTAAGGCAAAGTAACTAAAATACAATAACTCCTGTAGGTAAGTTAGGTTGGTTTGGGGACATATCTAGGGATCTAATGTACACAGTCAATTTGGAACGATTTGGATGCCTTACTTGTACTGCCGAGAAATGTGAAAAAAGAAAAGAACATTACAGAGAAAACTTGGTTGGATTTATTATGTCGTGTGAAAGGAATTTCTCTTCCTGTTCAGACAGATAGTCTTGGTTGGAGAAAGTGGAAAAGGACGAAAACCAAGAGGACTGTGACTCTACGATGCGATGCGAGGAAGAATAAATTACATTTAATATAGATAGACAGACAGACAAGAACGACACTCGTGTCCTACGTAACGGCAGTGGAATGTACAAACCTTAAGTCACCTAGCTACCTAAATGTACCGTACAAAGTATCTTTTGCATGTATCTTTCCACTATGGCAATTTGCTGAGTAATGGAATAAAATGGGAATCGATACTTTTTATTAGCCGTCTATCTTCTGTTGTATGTGTAGCTCTACCTTCTATGTTAAGGTTGAGGATTCTCAGTGCTTTCCAATGCACTGCCCTTCTGTAGTTCAAAATAAACCTTAGTATCATCAAGAATTGCATATCCATTTCACTTTTCCACTCTTATACACAAATAGTGCACGCAGTACAAACCTGTTCTATACCTATAGAGGCATTAATGCATTTCTAGCTATCTTACCACTTTTCAAAAAAAACTACGGAAGCTTTTGATCATTATTCAGATTCTGATATAGAATATTACGGATGCTGTATAATGTACTATGTATTAAATAGAGATAAACCATGAAATATCCTTTAAGTACGTAAAAGGAGCAAGATGCGTGGATAAAATAGGGCAAGGGTATGTCATGCATATAATTTGTACTACAGATAGTAGCAATTGCTTTTACTTACAATGATGACCACCAACAGAGCATAGGGAATCAAAGTTTGCTTAATCCTCAGGGTTTCATAGTAGATAACTAATGATTGTGGAGATCAAATTTGCTCCACTTGACTAAAAGAATGAAAGGAAAATCAAGTGTACGCTTACAATATTGGGAGTGGAGAGAGGAAAAGAAGATTGAGGAAGGGTCTCGCTCGGCCCACATCTGTAATATCCGATTGTACGGACATGAGTCCTTAGGGAGCACTTTTCCAATGATTAAGACAAGATAAATCAGATCATGAATCGCAGGGAGCCAAAACCTAGGCAATGCAGCGCAAAGAAAGAAGGGAGGATAATTCGATGTTTATGCTGTACAGCAATTCTGAGATTCCTCCATGGGTTCGTTTACTTAGGTTGGTCGAATTCGGTTTGAATTCTCATACTGACTTCAGAAACTTTAACTTCGGCCAGAATTCCTTTTTACATCTAACCTTAAATATACAATGGTAATTAAAAGTAATATTTGATAAAATAATAAATGACCATTTACTTATCATTTAGGACTCTTTAATTTTTATGTGGTACTATAAGGATTCAAAAAAGTACGAGTTGAGGTTTACTATGGGTTTACTGTATTCTTTGAAACTAATAAAATCAACAGAATGCAACACGCCCAAAGAAGAGTGTCCATACTATCCATTTAATATATTCTTATTAAGCCATAATTATTAGCAATGCATTAGTTTTTGTATCCGTATGGAGGAAGTTAAAACGAAAGCAGTACTACTAACCGAGATATTAATTTTCATTATTATAGTGATGAAGAAAATTGTTAATAACAACCAGAATGAAGTAGTATATATATATGATTCAGTTTAGTAATAAAAGGTGTTCTATCTGCTTTTTATTATTGTATCTTGAAATAATATTTTATTACATTTTCGTTTGGGCCAGCCTTTGTTTGTATTTTGAGAGGTCATGAAAAGTAAGATGGGCTGTAACCATCGTCTTCCCTTAAGGTAAAGTTCAATTAATTGCTATCTTGTAATGATCTCATTTCAGGCGCAGTTATGACATTACAGTAGATTGCCCTCTTTTCGATGAATTATGAAAATGTTATGTTATACATCAATGCAATGTGTAATGGGAATATGTAATGTATTATGCAGGTGTAACATACTTTTAATTCTTTTAATACAATCTAACTTATTAGGCTGAACACGACATAATAAAGAATTTATTAGCAGACGTAAATTAGGGTAGCATATACTAACGTAATAAGCGCAGTATTTGTTTTATAAGTAGAATGCTTCTCCTTAAACTTTCACTCGTTCTTGATTTTAAATTGAAATATGATTCTTGTTCATTGAGTTGCATTGCATGATGGCAAGTATAAAAACTACATTTCAGAAGGGAAAAGTTTCTATGTCATGGCTGACTGCCAATTTTCCATTCATAGTTTTGCTAAGTTTATAAATTTTATTAGTATTTGTACTAGTTTAAAAGTTTAAGTTCTGCTACTAGAAAAGCTTAAATCCTGGGGAGCGGAAAGACCGGCTTGTCTAATTTGTAGGAAACAATAACTTAGAGTAAAACAGTATTAAAATAAAACTATTAATAATGAGATATTTTCAAATGTCGAGTTCTACGAGACAAGTAAAAGTAGAACAAAACTTAGCATCTTAAATCCTAGAGATTCTATGCTATTTAATTAATGATGAGCTTCTTTGTATTTTCTGAATACATTCTGCTTACTGAATGTACGTCGTGTGTTTTGGTGTAGGACTATTTTTGCATACAAATTCTAAATGTATGGATTATAAATACATGCGCTAGTTATTTCATGTGGAGCAACATATCACACAATGCACTTCACAGAACTAATTCCATCATTTGTTCCAATCCTCTTGATGTGTCAGACTTGAGCCGTCAGTAACGAAGACGAAACTTTTCCACTGCTCTATCTTGAAGTGAAAATCACACAGAGAGACACCTAAAATAATAAGTATTGTAGTTATATCGCGTGTAGACATATTACTAGCATAAACTCACAAGACTAAAGTTAGCGAACTTCCGTGTGTCACGCAAAATGGATGTTGGCCAACAGAATTTCCATTGAATATCAAAATATATTTTATCCAGATAGATCCGTTTCCCTTTTATGCCGCCTTTATGTGCACTTACTACTATACCTATACTATCCAGAATACACACATTATAAATTTCTCACATATTTCTTACAAGTCACTATTCCTTCTATGTAATGTACAGCTGAGCATACATTATATTTAGTATTTACTAGATTTTATAACCCTTAGTTGCTTACTAAAATATAGATATGACATATAGCCTACTTTCTGCGAACGTAAATAGCAGTGACTTCCAATGAAATGCTATTTTGCTCGTTGATACACTCTCATTCACATTCAACATTTACAATTCCCATATCACATACATTTATACTTTTCATACTACATAACAAACATAAATTCCATTCAACCACCATTAACTTGAGTCGTTCACTAGCTCTCCAAAGAATAACCAGCAATTTGTCATGGCACATCTTGATTTTTTTGCCTTTCCATTGTAAGAGTTTAGCGGAATGAATGCTCTTAGAACTCGACCACTGATGTTCGCTAGGCGAGTCTCCGCTAAGAGTTTTGATTCACTACCTATGCAGTTTTTTCTCCTTGCCTATCACATATAGATGGATGTTATATTGTATACTGTTCATTATGCTTTTAGGAAATCTAATATTAGCTGTCTTACATATGAAAAGCATAGTGTACTTCGATGTTGTATCATATTTACAAGGACTTCCTACTATACTCAAGGGCTTTGACTCTGTACACTGCTTTAGTAGTAACAGTTGTTAAGTATGTACGTTTTCAAAAGTTTATTTACTCGCTTGGTTAGTAGTGGTACTAATAGGGAGTACATACTTAAAAATTAGTAGCCGTGCCTGTTCACTAACCTTATTGACTGATCTAGCCATTATCGAAAGAATGAAGTTCATGGATGTAACACCGTGATTTGTTAGTAGTTTAGTATTCTGTACACTATCATCTGTCAACATTTCAGATGCTCTGAATAGAAATAAGCAAATATAAACCAAGATAGATAAACAGCGAAAGCAAATAAACTAGCTTAAGCAGACTCTATTTGTTCCAGTAAACGTCAAATGTCAACCTTTCAGTTAAAATTTTTAATGGGAAAACTTTTCTAGTGCATTTCTTTTCTACATAATTTACAGTAATTTCAGCCTGTCGATACAGTGTTATTGTACAAGAACCCTTATTAATGAACATGGTCTGTACATTTCAATATATGGTTGTAGTTTCTGTAGCTCTGTAGTTTAAACCAGCAGTAAATTTTTATGGTACAAGCTGTTTGACTTTTCAACTTTAGTGTTCTGTGCAGTGTAACACATATTAGGATAAACTTATTGTTGGAAGTTCAGTTTTATAAATTATGACAATGAAAGTTTGAATGAGTGGCTGGAGGTGTTTAACAAATCAATGTTGTTGGTGCTGTGTAAATGTGTAATATGTAATAAGGCACGGTCAATGTGTTCAAATGAAAGGAAGCTGAGCTGTTGTGTATTATTGAGAATTGTGATGTGATGGAAAAGAACCCCACCACATTACACTCTGAGGCATTACATTAAGTCAAGTCTACTTGTGCCCTTTCAAAATGACGCCTTCATAATCGTAATTTCATGGAATGAAGGGTTCTCTTGTACCATAGACAAATGATGTAAACGTAAAAAGAAGAGGACTTGCATTTCAATGGCAGATGCTTCCAAGTGTATAGATTTTACATGTGCTCCTAAAGTTGTGTTCGTCAGAGTTGACTTCTCATGCCATGCTTTCTGTGTTCGATGTATTTCTAGTTATCATGTAATGATAGCAAGCCCAGTCTACAACTGCTCTCCAGAAATATATTGTTGCATGAAATGGAGGTACTTTAAGTTAAAAGCCCTTAAGTGAGTAAAACACGGTAGTTGGATTTCATAGTGTTTTAAGTCAAGATATACTTAATATAAACGTTGTTATAACATACCGACCATCATCTATCTCTTAAATATTGTGAAGTCCAAGTTGAATACAGACACTGGAACAATCATCATCAATATTGCATGTCTATCCGTTATTGCCGTAGGAGTGCACACCGATAACAATTTTTTCATCATCATTATCACGGACGAGTGGAGCATTGCATTCGTTCTCTATCTAGCCTTGTGCACAAGCCAAGTGGAATTTACACAGATCGGATGTTAGCAAAGAGCTTGTTCGATGTTCCTATACTTACAAACTCGACTTGACTACAAACAAAAAACGTATAATATTCGTATATAAATAAAGTTACATTAAAAACTCAAAGCCAAGCTAGAAAAGATATAGAATAAAACGGACAAAGAAGCAAAAACCGATTCAAGTGCTTTGGTATGGTCTGGTTTGGGTCTTTCGGTTCTGCCCGACTGACTGAGTTTGCCTTTACAGCTTTACTTTACACTAACAATCCTTTGGCATGGCATGGTATGGCATAACTTGGAAATGCAGTTTCATTAGAAAAAACCGAACGAGAAAGAAAACTGCAGGGAAAGAATTGAGAGCAGAACGGGGTAAAGGATCTGTTATTTGAGTGTGACATGTAATGTACTTATAGTACAGTTTTATATCACTCATATAAATCTACGATAAAACTATATTAGAAACTAGTGGAGAATAGGTTATGTACCGACGTGCAGAATGCAGGGCAATACAAATACATGCACCTAATATCTAAGTAACTGATTTGGTTTTGCTATATGATTTAGCTAGGAATATGTAGAAAATGTATGACATGGCATCAGAACAGCTTTCGGTTCGGTTGGCTGCAAAAAATACTCTAGACATTGCATTTTCGGTATTGAGATGTGTTATAATGCGATGTGCACTCTTTCCAAAAAGTTGATTGGATTATGAAGTAGTATATGGTATAGAATCCTCGTATATCACAACCATACACACTGCACTTAAGTTAACACAGATCTTACAAGCAACAATGCAACGCAGTAATATCTTTAACGCGTAACATGAAATATAAGTTACTATTTAGTTTACAAATATATTTCGGTATTTACTTATAATGAGTTACCTACTTACAGTTACAAGTGGGGATATAGTACGTTGTTACTGTTACATACTCGCTTTATACATATTACTAGAAGATTTCTGTGTGTCTGTCTGAACGTATTTGTAAGTATATATAATACAGAGTAATGTCCACATAGATATGGCAAGATATTTGGAATAGAGGAAAGTTAGAGTAGTTGAGAACGGCGGGATGGGAAGTATGAATGTGGATGCTGTGCCAACAAGTTATTCTTAGCATGAGACTCTGAGATTATCTCTGTGTGAATGCATCGACTTGTGTCAAGTTTCCATCTCTAACTAACTTCAGCATTTCAAGTGAACCCTTTTCCCTAACACCAACCAACCAAACTAAAGTTTCTGTCTTGTGTTTATGTGCCTTCTTGCTTATACTTTAACATTTCGGATATGCAGTCCCACAAAAAGGTTCGTACTCTATCAGCGCAAACAAACTTTTGACCATTTTACTGAGAATTATCATTCTACTTTTTTCCCTTCAAAACTTCATTGATAATATTACTCTACGTTTGAATCTTTTATAGATATTACTTTCAGTTGTATCGCTTTTATTTCATTTTGAAATACGTGCTTCTCATTAATATTAGTTTAAAAGTATATTTAACTTTTTAATGCGAAGAAACTTACTTACGCTTAGTGGGTGTACTTACTATTTAAGTGCAACTTTTCCAAATCTGTAACTACATACTTATCCTGACCATGATTTGCTTTTATATAGCTTGCATTGGCTCCCTATTCTCTATAACTCGACAGTAGTGGATAGTACCTTCACCTGCCTACAGACTTGGTGCTTCTCTATTTAATCTATCTGAGTTCTTTTCTGGTATGCATGTGTCGTGTATGGTGCGACAAGTACTGCACAAAGAAAAGTACATTTGTTACCGCTGAATTGCATACACAGATAGGAGTGTCTCTCTCAAGCCCATTATGTTCCAACTTGCTCATCTTCGAGGAAAGTTATAGCAAAACAACGCTCTACGTCTTTTCTATCTTGTCTTTTGTGTATGTTTTCCCTTGACTTGATTTATGTTAATTTTTTATACAGCAGTGCATTGATAATATTTAGTCAACTTTAGAATTCACTTTCCTAGAATAGAAAATTGGTTAACTATCTAAAGATAAATACGGGAGTTATTTAAATACCATTATCTGTATAAACTTTCAATATGTCTGTTTAATATGTTTAATACGTCCAGTTAAAAAATATCAATGCCCAAGTAAACTCATCAACCAATTCAGGGGAAAGTTAGCAAAGAATTTTAGTTTACGTTAAATTGTTTTTGTCTGGTTCAGTTTGGTATGTTAGCTTGGGTTATTGTTTGTATAAAGAGGAACTGACGAGATTTGAGTAACCTGGTATAATCTAAACAAGACAAAGTCATATCACATCTCGTACCACAATGGAAAGGCATACTTGTTACTACAAAGCAGCAAACTAAGAAAAAGTGAAGCCTTTCTTCCCATTTTTCTAAGACATGACCTTTGAAAATATATCAAACTGTAACAATGCACCATACAATAAGAATGAACACAATCATCCCTCTATTTTCGACAAGTACATACATACACTAGCAATAGACTCGGTTTAGTTTTCTAGACAATAGTTTACCTTTACTATTTACTACAGTGATTATTAGCTCTACACGAATTTCCTACGTTGCACTTATAACAATCTGATCTGAATGCATCTACATTAGTGGTCCCTAATATTTTATATTGCATGGGTGAGTGCAATACGCTGTTCCATTGCATTTCACATAAGCAGGCAAAGGAAGTTCAAGGAATTGGAGCCAACAGGAAAGCCAAGCTAGACATCTTCACAGTCACCCTTGGTGCCATCATCATTATAAGGCTATTAAAATTAAAACAGCTCAACAAAGCTCTCGTATTTCAGTTCAGATCGATAAATAAAATGATTTCCACCCTCTCCCTGCCTTCGGTCTCTGTCTCACAATGAGTGTGGTGGATTTAGTCGACTATGCTGTCTCTTTCTATCTCTCTGTTGATTTTAGGAAGTATAAGGGTGTAAAGTATGGTTGTATAGAGAGTGTATAGTAGTGCAGAGAGTACATGTTTCAGTTGTTAGGGATGGAGAAAACAAATGCATGAGAGCTTAAACAAAACCACCCCTTCGTTTCATCTTATGGGCTCACACAGCTCACGTCGGCTTTCATACAACACAACTCAACTGAACGAAATAACACCATGAGAATCAGGATCTCTGGTTTTGTCTGCTTTGTCATTTCTCTATCTGTGCTGTACACAGTGTATTTGTAGAGTTGTGGTGATTTCCTTTTCGTTTCTATGGTCCACGAAGAAAAATCTTCGACAAACCATACTTTACATTTGCTGTAAGAGTAAGGTTCAGCAAACCATTCGATTTTTCAGGAGGGTGTAGGCAAACCTTATATATGTAAGGCTGTGCCTTATAGTAGCGCATCTTTTATCGGTAGTATTACTTATCGTTAAAGCATAGTTACTACTAGTATATTACTACTGCACGCTGCACTTGCATTATCATCATCATTATGATGATGATAATGCAAGTGCAGCTAATATATATATGTTACAGGTATTTTGTAAAATCCGGAATTTTGTAAAATGCCTAGGCATTTTGTAAATTTTTTTTCAGTTTTTGAGCCATAACTTTTTTTGAAATTATTTTCCAATAATGTTGTGGGGTATCATTCGACGCAGAAGTAAAAAAGGAATCAAAATATTAGAACTTTGATGGCGGAAGTTGAAGTATGCTAGTTATACTTATGATTTTGTATCGGGTTGAACGTATCTTTGGAGTTTCAACGCACAAATAACAAGCTATGTTATTTATTGATATTTCTATTTAATTTGTTTTGCAATTCTGCGTCGAATGGTACCCCACAATATTATTGGAAAATAATTTCAAAAAAAGTTATGGCTCAAAAACTGAAAAAAAATTTACAAAATGCCTAGGCATTTTACAAAATTCCGAATTTTACAAAATACCTGTAACATATATAATATATTAGCTCTTTCTTACCCACAACATTCTGCTTAGCTTTTTTGGTTGTCTCATTCACTTTGAATGTCATTCTGTTCTTTACTTTTGGGGAAGTCATATTACGTATGGATTTGAAATAAGTATACAAGCATAATATGGATTTCTTCTGATGATGGTAATGATAGGGATACTTTACAGTGGGAGTTAGAACAATTTTTTCAATTTCCGACTCCTTCAGTAAAAATTCTGAAACCTGTCGGTACAAATAATTCTAAATCAAAAATATATTTTCCTTTATTGAAAAAGTGCATGGATATCATTATTTTATTATCCATATGAAATGATTTTCAAAATATTTTTCGTCAAGATCAGTGCACAGTTATGGCATACAAACGTTCATAGTTATCATTTCTGCATTTAGTGGAACAGAATGACTTTCGATCTTCAAGAGACATTTGCAAATCCATTCTATTCAGGTACATTTGCCATGTCTGTGTACTTAGGTATGCAAAGTTTATCTACGACATTTAGGAAATTCAGACTTTATTTTATCTACAGCAAAATTAAAGAATACAATTCATTCATATTTAGTATGAATGAATTTTATTTGAATTATTTAATTTTCAAATTAGAGGGTGTGTAGAATAAACGTAGATACAGACACACTTTAGGTGGTCCACATGATCCAAGAACTCCAACCATATGTCGGCTAGGCTATTTGACTGGGTTAGTTTGCTCCCGCACTTGAGAACAGCTCTTTTTCTTAACCAAATAAATCAAAGTAAATATGTATTACTACAGTACACACAACATTATTAGCTTTTCTCGGAGTTAGCATTTTCTATTATACATTTATTGGGGTTATTTTGAAAGAATACATATGCAGTACGCAGCGTTATGTAAGCATCCATAAAGTACACATGTACATATTCCTTATAAAAGGTGTCATGTCAATGTTTTGTTGTACAGTAGCCAAAGCAAACCACCTATGCAGACATTATTGTTGTAACGGTCTACGGAAACGGCATAGAGTTGTACTTGGTGTTAGTACTTACTTTAGTGCAGTGGAGTGAAGGTAAATTTAATGTTTTAATATATTTCGTGAGTTTATATGGAGTAACACTGCACTGCTTCGGTTTGGCTTACTTATGGCACGATTAGTTTAGTCCTAGTAGGGCATGGTGTGGAGATACAAAGAAGATCGGAAAGTCTGCTAGAATTGTACGTAGTAAATAGTTCATTTCAAAAGAGAAAGCTCATGAACATAGTTCTTCCTAGCTTGGCAAGACACTGGCATTATGGTCGTTACTGTTAGGGAATTGTTCATCGGAGGAATGGTATCCGAAGGCCTCCCGCCTGGCTCCTCTGTTCAACGAACGATAGTAAGACATGCTATTCTGTTTTATTCCATTATTCGTCTACTCCATAAAAGGAAGAAATTGATAGAGGAGAGAATGAGTACATGCCCCATACGAACAAGAACCCATACAGCACAGACCGATAAAACCTTGTCGGATTTTTTTCAGAGATGTGAATAGTAACACAGATATATAAATGCAGTTATGAACTATTTACAACTAACGAACTAAAAGTAGCTACATGGAGATTTGGATTAGACATTTAGAAGGCGTTCATGTAGGTATATCCGAATACTAAACCCAAATACTCAAGCTATAAAGCTTGGCATTTACTCTTTCTATTTGTGTGCTTGCAACCTTGTAGGGTAAACGTAAATGGGTCATAATTTTGCATAGAAGCAAGATGTTATTGATTAGATTTACAAGTACAAGACGATATCATATGGAAATACCTACCTTCAAACATAAATAACTCTGAGAGTAACTAATTTGAAATTCCCGTGTATATTATACTACTTAAAACCCTTAGTTAAAACTTTAAGTAAAGTTTCCATAAATTCTAAAAAGCACATTCTCATTTTGCATGTTTTTGTACACTACAGACAAGACAACTATGAAACAGCTATTTGCACAAAACATGTTTTTCTCATGTTTACTTATCACTCACAATCAAAGTCAACCGTAAAATTCAAAACAAGGAAACGTACTTTTTGACCGTGGTTTGTTCGCGTTATAGAAAACCCGGTGAAATGTAATCGCTCGTATATTTCATATCTAAAGGGTGTGGTTCTCGTGTCATTTTTAGTACGCAACAACACGAGTTACAGGCGAACACACGCAAAACCAAACTGTAAAGGTGAAGTACAGAGTACAGCAAGGTGAATCACGGTATAAGTTATTACAAGAGGTAGCACAGCTACTGAAACAAGCAACCTTCAATCCACATCGTCAGCTGAAACCATAATTTATACTTATAGAGCACTATAGTTAGTGTAGCTGATATAGTTACTGCGATCGAAATTTATTACGCGGACGAACCGAACTGGATTGAAGGAAAATTCGGGCATTAAATTGGGAGCCAAGGTGGGTATTAGCGTTATACGGAAGCATTTTTCTCTGTCGGCAGATAATTCCAAGAACTTATACAGTTTAGGTATGCTCCATTTAATTCTGCGACTGTCTGCACACACTTCTGATGTATTACGTAATATAAATGCATGGCCATTTATTTAGTGCCTAAAAATTATAGGCTAAATTATAAACATCCCTTTAGTGCAAAAGCAGTAGTATATTCATATCCTGTCTTACTTTTGGTTCACACGGTGAATTTTGAATTGGCTCTCACTCCATGCTCCATGCTTTGCCGTTCTCCCTTTTTGCAATGCATTGAATACGCACACAACTAAAGTGCTATACGGGTTGTAGACTCATGAACACATGCTGAATATGGATTTGTAGTTCCAGTAATGATTTTTGTAGGCCGATATGACTTAATGAGTTATCTAGGTAACCTGTATAATATTTTGAGCTGGCGGGTACTGCTCCCGTCCCAAAACAAAAGAAACCGAATAGAATTCACATGCGTGCTGTAAATGAAGTACAGTTATATTTATTTACACTAACGAAGCAATCCTAAAGAAACAGCTAACATACGCTCAATACAGAATACAATGCATTAGCGTAATAGCTAAATCTATACATATTTCCATCACCCTATATAACTACAACAAAGCTGTGTGCAATTCTATTTGTAATGATATGTAGATATAGTCTATTGTTGTATTGCATAGTCAGTGTGAATTCAGAATGTGGAAATGACCAAATTGTTCTTGAGCTTGAGCTTTGTTTGGATTGTGTATATATGTTCTCGTTAATTTCTGTCGACAGTTCTACCTACTATTCTAGTTTGTGTACTGTGTAGAGTTTAGTATTTACTTGTACACAAGCGTTTGTACGTATGTATTTAGTTGCCAGACTACTGCTGTTCTTGTTTTGTTACCCGTAAACTAAATAAATACAATGCTGGCCCGACGCCATGACCGGAGCGAATAGCGTGACAATGAAAGAGATGAGATCACTACGCTGATGTTCTAAAGTTTAAGCGTCATTCTATTACTTACTGGCATTAGCCTAGCTTACACAAGCCACTCTGCTCTAAATGCACGAACATTAAGGTTTATTTACCTAAATTGATTAGGATGATTAAATGTTTCCTCATATCACAATCCTCAGTCAGATGAGGTAGGTATAGTACACAAAATGTATTGTTCTACCAGACGAGTAAGGTTGAAACAATTTAATTCTAATATTTATATTCCATAAAGATTAACACATCGTGTTGGTATGCAAAATTACTTTGGAATTACTGCAGTTAAAATGAATAATGCATTCTTTACTACGATTTGATACACGAACATTGTATTATAGCATAGTAAAATCTGAATACGTACTAATGTTAAAATATGCAGAATATAGAACTAATGGATTCTTTTCTTTTTTTCAGGTACGTACTTCCTAACGATTATTTTGCCACTTTTCAAAACAAATATTGTGTTTAGTATGACAAACGACGCTTGCATTGCGAAGGTAAGTCTTCTCATTAACTATTCCAGTCTTTGTCCTGCTGACACGCGGCGAGTAATGAATTAAACAACAACTGCATATTTAGTGTGCATTTACGTATGTCATCAATGGAAACTATGAAAACGTACAGCTGCAACTGATTCTACAACAAAAAATGGAATTTCATTTAATTCAGGACACATAGCGTATGTATTTGAACAAATCTGATCAGTACACTCAGGGGATCAGCGTAATTCTTGATAGGATGCATATTTTATCAGTATGACCAATTCATGAATTATTTTATAATTGCTCGAACTCTTCTAAAGTAAACAGAAATGGGTTTGGATGGTCCATGCTGAGTTACCGTCCTCCATACAGATCTGATAAGACAAGATTACCACATTGTAGTGTATTGTGGCAGTGTGGAACATCATAGCAAGGTTCAAAAGCACTGTGGGACATATTTCCACTGTATTTATGTACTTACGATCAAGTTAGATACCCATGATTGAATACTGTGGCCCAAGGAGTAAGTAAATATCTAGTACAGAGATTTATGAAATGGTTGTGACTCCTGTGCTTTAACAAACTCTATTTGCATGCTATGTCATTACACAGAGAAATAAAACCCTACGTATTATAGCATTATGATATACTAGTAAAATGAATGAACATTAGGACATTTGGTCAATGTACTAAGCAATTCTCAATTTCAATAACCCCTATCTGTAGTCTATCTTGTAATAGTAATGCTTATTGCATTGCAACCTATATGGTTTATCATATAATATCCTGGCTAAGACTGTATTTGGTATGTATTTGATACTTATGGGGATAGAATGTTGTTTTTATGAAGCTACTGATAACTTTTGGGTATGTTTGACTAGTGAAGTAAAAAAGCATAAGAATAAATGAACTAATGCAAGCAAGTTGCATTGAGAAAATCCAAAGAGCAATAAAGGGGCTTTTAATGCGTATTGAATTGGTCATTCAATTGAATTTAATCCAATTTTTTCTGTTTTAGTTATTGTGGCAAAGGAATTACAATATGGGTGAACCGTCTCGTGTACGTATGCATCATGCCATTTACTATGTATGACTCTAATGCAAGAGTGAGTAGATAAACGCATATGCTTATAAATATTAACAATAATATTCCTAGATGCCTACCCTGTATTAAATATGTATTGAAAAGGGGAGAAAAGTGTAGACTTAGGCTTAGCTAGCCAAAAGCTAAATCTTCCTGCAATATGTCCAACTCACAAAGAAAGGATTCATTTTATTTCACATTTCAGCAACAGACATTAATCTCATTTATCCGAAAGTGGTGTGGTGTTTGCTGCAGTTGACTGGCTCAGGGATGAAATATCACAAGCCTAAAACACTTTTTCTTCCTATTTCACTTGATTGTAATGGAAATGTGAATGTGAAACGTTACAAAAGTCCTAAGACGATGCTTCTTAAACAGATTTGGTTTTCTTGTACCACTACTAACTACTAGTACTTAAGTATTTCCATTACTCTTATTATTATCGAACAAAACGTTAGAATATTTTCATGTATTTCCTTTTTGTATATTACGTCTTGTTTTGACATAATTTTATTTTCTGTTCTAATATCGGTATCACATCAGAAGAAATAGAAATCAATTTATGTAGTATTCACTGTGTTGTATATCCAACAAAAAGGAGAAAAATACTTGTGAGGCATTGTCGCAGAGTACAAAGGGAAGTGAGGTCCATTTTGTTTAACGGAAAGGAAACTATTAGTGTAAAGGGATAATATCGTAAAAGAACGGTAATAAGATGCGATTTTTTCTTGTTGACTGACTTCCATGGATATGGCAGTGGAGTTTCCAAAAATTAATCGGGGTGAGTAGCTCAGGTCACATTCCGAGTATCTTGCTTATTTCTGCTTAATCCATACCATTCTTTTTTCTCCCGAGTCATGCAGGCAAGTCACTCACTCAGAATCAGAGAAGCCCGATAGAGGATTTCTGTTGACTTTCAATGTGAACTCTTTTCCTCTGGATTCCCTCGTGTCTAGAGGTTTCGGCTCCAAAGTGCCTTGACTCAAGTTAAAACTTGGTTTCACTTCCTCTTCTGTCGTCTCCTAGTCTCTCCCGACTTGCTCTGCTCGACTTAAGAAAACTCTCAAATCGTGTACACTGTTGTATATGTACCGTGTTGTACTTCTCCTCTATTTACTCTCTGTACTCGCACAATGACAGACGTAACAGAACGTACGTCGTGCATTTGTCAATTAGACCGAGGAAAGCAAGAGTGCAGAAATGTCAGATAGGAAGAAAAACCCCATTTCAATTTCCTTCCTTCTCCACCCATAATATTCACTACAGTCGCTACACACCATGTCCCATTCACCATTAAATGCAAACAATTTGTATCTTTATATACTTATAACTTACAAAACATGATATCGTTACGCAGACACATCTATACATCTACAGATTTCAAAAACGTGATACTACATTTGTCTACAGATATAGAAAATCTGTATATTGTATATTACTATTAAACAATGATTCACTTTCAATGTACATATCCTGTATCGGAAGTTATATTTTCAATGTACCGTAAGATGCTTTTCAGATGTATAACATACAAATGCGTAATAACTAGACACTATAGTAAGTTATATAATAATATGGCATTTGCAAAAGCGTACTTGTAAACAGACTAAATCAGATGCGACTGTTGAGAATGTCAAAAACACCCTACGCCGTAGTTAACGTAAATGTAGCCATAGCCAACGAAACCACAATGGGTCGCCTCGGTTAAACTTAAAGCTGCAGCACATTGACATAGTATGTAAGTACTTGTAAATGAAAAAGAAACAAAGTTGAATGTATGTATACAATATAGTAAGCATAAAGACATCATATGTATAGGGATGGTGTAGTGGAAGAACTCTTATCCTCGCAGATATATGGAGATAGGGCGAGAACAGACAGTGGGACTATTTAAGTCTAGGTATGGATACATAACTTTCCGTTTCATTTTATTCTCCGGAAACTTTTTCTGGTTGAATCGGTTCATCCATTTATCTATAAACACAATCGGACGACGTCTCGACTCCATTCTTAAGATTAGTTCCCCGTCTCTTTCTCTCCTACTGTAGATCTACGTGGCATGTATGGGATTGCAAGGCAGTGTCCGTTCTTTGCCTAACCAATCCAAGTCTACATATTATTCTGTAGTGTACAATAAATTGAATGCAAGTTCAAGTCAAGTCCAACCGTCCATATCATGTCGCTATCTCCTTATTCCTCCGACATGTTTTCAGTCGTAATTTTTACTTTTATTTTTATTGTGCTTCTGCTGTGTTTTCATGCGGGTTCCTTTTCGTTAGGGTTCTTCTCATCGTCTAAGTCCAAGTTTATTCTATTCCCAGTCCACTGTGTTTTGAAAACACTACTATTATATTAGTTGTTTCGTATATGGATCTCCTTCGGTTTACTCTGGTTAAGTTTATTTTACTATTCTTGGATTGACTATGTATACATTAAGTTTTACACATGGAACTCTCTACGTAGATATTTCAGTAAGTGTATTGCATATGTATGTCCAAGACAGACAAGCGAAGGAAGATATATAGAGAGTGCATAGTATAGGAAATTGTAAGTATTAGGTACTTCATTTATTTAGTGGTAATGTTGGAACTGGTAGTGTGTGGTGTTAGTAAGTGGTAAACTTGGATATATATTTTCTCTCCTCTTGCTGAGAAGATCGTGGCAGTGGCAGCGAAAGCATTGGTGTCCAGGACAAAAGAGCGTTATGGTGAGTAGTCACGGAGGAAAAATAAAGGGAGCCAACACACATAACGAACGAAACCAAGCATCGGATTGTGTATTGTATTGCATTACTATTGCCCATCATCCATATACAGACAGAAAATGCAATAGTATAGCCTGGCCTTCCAGCTGACGAACAATGCTCTGAAATGAGCGTAAGAAGTTGAAGAAGAGTGAGTGAGACTCTCTCCATCACAAAAACTTGGTTAATGAAACAAAAACATCACGTCTTTATACAACTTCCAATGTTATTATGTGTTTCATTCTATTCTTTTTCTTGTCTCTTCTAACTTAACTTACTACTTACATAACATTAGTACACAGTCAGCACACTGCGTGAAAGAACACTTTGCCTTTCCTATAGCACACCAGTAATCAGTTCTTTGCGCTACTTGATTTCTGGTTATAAACTAGTACATGCTACCGCTTATCTTATACACGATATCTGGAAAAGAAGAAAAGAGCGAAGCAATGCAATCCAATGATCGCAACAGTCAGTCTTTCTTATTTGGTGTAAACTTGTCCATTATATTACTTCAACTCGCACCTTGTCTTCCCTCATTTTCGTGAACAAGTATGCAAGTCGCACGTAGCCGCACACCTGAATCCTCAATTTCTGTACCTTCGTAGGCAGTTGAGTAGTTACTTGAAACTTTTCTTTTTCTTTGGTTCAATTCAATTCAAGTGAGCAGTATTTATGTACAAACGCAGATGAAAATTCAAGTACCTATGGTATTTCATGTAAATTACGTTATGCAGTTACCCTTCTGCATTCTACAACAATTAGGTATTTTGCTTCAGTGGAAAACGACTACTGACACAGAATCAAATAAATACAACAGCAATGCGTTGAGTCTGTTTGTTAAACCGTGTGGAAATAATTTAAAATTTACCAAGTGCTCCAAAAGTAAAGTTAAATCAAACGAAGAGAATTGTTGTACATAACTTCTAAGGAATCGTAAGCAGTCGGTTACAATCACTGTGTTATGATGACTCCTCGTCATTTTACATAATTAGTTAGAGTTGGACTGCTCTGCATATAATAGGCACGAATGTAATTCTTATGAAGTTGTAGGGATAACAGCTTTCTTGAGTTTCTTAGCTCTGCTGCATGTCCTTATTACCAGAAGAGGTACCATAAGATATTTACACTGAGAAATCAGTGCCAACTAAAAAATCCCTTGACATGACAGCATTCTAACTAACTAGTAACTAGCCAGGGTTTTTTAGTTTTTTTCGGCAAGAACAAGTGTACAATATGTATGGTACAGCGCAGTGAAATATGTACTTACTTAGTTAAAAATCTTTGAACATGAATCTTCAGTTGGGCAACGGAGATTTAATATGTACTATCTATAGCCAAGGAAAAGGAATATGTGCTGGTATACCTATAGAATTTTGTGTATATAGTAATGAACTGTGTAACCTAAATAGTTAACTTTTAAGGAAAAGGGTAAGGACAATGTGGCAAGTACTGCAGATGAAGTCAGGTTACAGAAGCCCCACAAGAATTATTGATGGTTACGTTGAGTTAAGAAAAGAAGTTCCCCTTTTCCTTTCCTGGAAGATATTCTTTAAATTATTAGTCATTTAGTATCATTAGTCAAGAGCTTGAATTTAGCTTTGTTACGTTAGTTGAGTAGGTAATATAAGCAAGACAGGTAGTTTTAGAATTTTCTTTAGCATTCTATATATTTAAGGTAGATAATTCACTTGCACTTCCTCATGAGAAAATGACGATAATGATACAAGACATGGTTACACGACCTTTTCAGCTATCCTATGCCTAATAGTAGTAAGTAGCAGATAGGTGGAAAATGGGGGAAACCTCTTTTAGTGTCTAGTGTCTATCTGCTTTGTCAGACTGACCTAAAATTTTACAATGCACGGGTACTGATGCTATGCAGACTTTCTTGTTCTATTATTGTAAGGACACATATAATACAAAGTAGTTATAGTATGCATTATACTAAGCATGGAATCTTAAAAGTTGGAGTTGATTGCCTGCTGCTGACTAATTGCAGTTAATATGGATACTTTATTTTGTACACCATGTGTGCTTCTAAGGCTAAGGTGGATGAGGCTTTGCTAACTAAAAGTTGAGTTGAGGCATTAGCATTCTTATCTAAAGGTAATGTGATATGATATGATCTATTTAAGCTATTAAGCGGGTACATTACTCCTTTGATAGCATTTCTTATCCCGAGATGTTCTCCTTCGTCCTTCATTCTTCCTGAAGCACCTTCCTGAAGCAAATTTAGTTGACTATGTTATCAGTATTCAATTCCTGTCCCACAATCAGGATAACGCCACCATTATGAATGAAAGCTGAGAAAGCCACTATAATACTTTCGTAATGGGTTATTTAATAGTGTACTGTATAAGTACAAGTACAAAATGTTAATGTATGAAACTTGTGAAATGTACATGATGGGATAGTTTTTTACTGCAATGAAAACATTCGAAAATAAGTAAGACAATTTTAAATATTTCTCCTCTCTGATCACAATAGAAATTGACAATGATAATTCAATGAAAAGTGAAACAGAATGGAAGAATCTATTGTCTAAGAAAAAAGTCCATTGAGTACATTTTATTAGTTATCTTATGTAGTTTTAGAAAAATTTTGGGTAGACGTAAGTAGTACAGTTCGGCAAGTAATTATATACTGATAATCGTTGGCATTCTTTCTGTAATTAAAGGATATGTTATTATACGGGTAAATTGTATAATTTCTATATTAAATAAAGTAAGTAATTGGCAAGTGTTTTGGTAATGTAAAAGTGATTACAATGCAGGTTTAAGTATTACGCATATTTTCCAAGCCTTCTGTACTAACAGTTTTACGACACTACGATCCATTCAGAAGAACAGATAGTGAATCCAGATAGGCGGCATTAGTTGGGAGGAGGGAGGCAAGAAATGCCAGATTATCTTGTAATTTGGCCAAATTGCTTTTATTTTATGGACGGAATTGCTTTGGTGTAGTTTGCTATACAGTACAATTACGGTATAGCACAGCAAGTGAAAAACAAATGTTATATTGGTATTATGAACATTACCTCGACATACCATGTGCAATACGCATTACGACATTGGGTTGAACAATTGTGTGAACGTACTCTGGTGTGTTTCATTTAATTTGACCAAGTGAAGGAAGAAGGGCGCAATGGCTTTTACTTTACTCCAGTTCCAATCGTCTTGCATCTTGCAGTGTTATTTTTCGGTATTTTTATAACACGTACCTACATACTACTAAAAGAAATAGAATTCGATTCATAGGATGAAAGAAAGATGAAATTGATGTCTGCATTATGTTGAACATAACAGTTTGATGTTGGCGTATGGTTTACGAGAAGGAGGTAGGTATTATTCAAATAACAGAGATTATCTGAATATTAGAGAACGTATATTGAGGAAGAGATATATTAAGATTTCGGATAGATAGCTTAACTTAAGTTTGGATTCATCATATCATGAAAGCAATGCCGGCATTACTATATAAGCAACTCTTATAAGCAATACGTTCTCATGGCTGATTTCTATTGAGAAAAACAAAGTCTGCATCGTGATTATGGAGATGATGATAGCCATGATGATGGTAACATCCGCTGTTTCATTTCTTTCTTGGACAATCTAACTTATGTACAAGTGCATAAAGACATGCATACATTCAGTGATATCTTAAGAATGAATACATTAAGTTATGCTATCATACTCGTGCGTCACTTTACAGTCTACAGAAATGTGCCACTTTCAAACTATGTGTAATTCCAAGTTCTTGGGTCATATAACTGAATTAAAGAAAAGTAAAGTATCTTTTGCAGCGGTCATATATTTTCCGGCACTGCAATACAAAACACAAACCAAGTCCAAGAAGAAGCTAAAGAGCTTTTTTATAGCAATACAGAACACAAGACATTGAACACAGTTTTTCTGGACTGTCGTCTGCGTCGTGTAATAAAACCGTGCGTTAACTGCATACAACTATAGTCCAGTTTTGTATCTAACAGTTTTTCCTGTCCTGACTGTTGTTCAACCGAATTGAAACTGAACATGGCACACAGGCTGGTGAAGTTTCAATCATGCATATGTTACAGGAATTCAAGAAAACTCAACCTATTTACATGTCCTAGTCCATTTAATCGTGATAAAGGAAAACCGAGTTTCTTCTAACCTAGTGAACTTAAAAATGTATTGCAAAAATATTGAAATTCATTATCTACATAATTTTTAAAATTACACCAGCCGACACAAACTAGTTTTACCAATTTTTAATTAAAACATATAGGAATTTCTAAATATTTAAAAGTAGATTACACACAGAAATATTGTAGTGAAGGAATTTACTATGCAGAGACAGAAAGACATATTTGTGTATTACGCATTCGTGTGTGTAAAGATAGCTGCCACTAAAGATAGAGCAGACACATTACATAACACAACAGAACTGGACATATCTAAACTACTGAACTAAACTGTGTTGATAAAAATTTCTAAACCCTTTTTCTGTCTGTTTTTATAGAAACAGTGTCGGCGCTTTTGAATATGTTATAAAGAGAGTCTCTCACTCTGTCGAGGCTAATCTTTAGTGTTTCACTGACTGCTTTCTTTTCTTGATGGCTCGATTCGATTTGATTTGGATGTAAATGAGTTTGTCGGAAGAGCGAGACGGGTAAAGTAGACATTAAGGATTTCGTCTCGACAGTTTGGAGAAACTTATTTACATTGTACAGGACAGTGGACTTTTATTTAAGTACCTACCTATGCATATATAATGTTGCTGCATAGTCTACAGAGGAAAGGAAAAGTTTTGTATTTTCTCAGTCTTTGAGCTCAACTCCGCAACCTCAATTTTATTGTGAATTCATGAGGCGTAGAGAACTTCTTTCCAGAGACTGAAGAAGATAATGAATGGCTATTGGCTATAGTAGTAAACTAACTATATGTACTAAAGTAATACTAAATGCTGAAACTTTGTGGAAAACTTGGTAAACAGTAAAGTTTTAATAGGAAAATGAGAGCAATTAACAATTTAATGTATTAGACTTGTTGGTGTAATATAATTTGTACATAGTATAGTATGTACAGTACACCAAACTATTTCCGAATCAGCATGGTAGTAAAAAGAGAATTTACTTAAGAAAACATGGACATCTTGATTTGTTTGGAGCACAATGATGTCATCATTAAACATTAACATGTCATACCCAGGAAAACTGGTCGTGGCCTAACCAGACTACCTACACTTTTAGATTGCTTAAGTACAAGATGTATGTTACCAGAATTGCGTACATAAATACATATCTGTGTACATTCATGTTATACTACCAGTAACAATAAACAGAATGAGTTTTGGAATCCACTTACCTACAGAAGAGATCAATTGCTAACAATAAATACTACACGCATATGATTCATGATATAATTTACTTGTCCTGTTAAAAAATGGAAAAATATAAATAGCCAGTCAGCATCAAGGCAGGAGGTATTAGGTGAGGCAATGAGTCAGCAACATTTAGATTACGTTGCATTAGACCAAAGAAAAACATAAAGGTTGATATCTAATGTGAGTTTGATCCTGTAATGAAAATCCGTGGCTAACAATACATGGAAGAGTAATCGTGAACAGGTTTCAATTTGACTACCGAGTCAAGATTCGAGTCTCACATTTTATTTATTCTATTCCCCAGTGAAGAATTCTTGGCTTACGGCTTCACTTTCTTTTATGTTTGTAATATGGAACAGAAAGGCAGAGGATGTGAAATCGCTGCTTGCTTACATTTTAGTGTGCAGTTACCTAACTCAGTTAAGTAAATAAAAGTCAAATAGATAGGTAAACAAGAAAAGAAATTCAATATACTTAAGTACATAGTATTTGAAGGTAGACCTACCTTATTTAAAGTTGAACAGGATACGTAGGTATCTTTTATCTACTATCTGCAGCTATTTACTACAGCATAAAATGTCCTAGTAATGTGTAATAAAATAATCAAATTCACTGTAGTGAACACTCACTGTCAATAATGAAATAATGAAGCAATGAAATCATCACGTATTTAGGTATTTTGCATGTAGTTGACTTTCGCTCTTTGATGTGAAGTCAATCACCTATTGGTACAAAGACAACATAATATACCTACGTACTAATAGTAATGTAACACATGTAATAATGTCGAAAATAAAGTTTATCTTGTCTCGTGGGTAGTAGTAGCACGTTAAAATCACATTAAACAATTCAGCAATTGATGAATAGGACGGAAATGAAAGAAACTACAAACATTTCCACCAGGGAAATTCACAACTAAAATAACATTTGTTTCATGATGAAGAGATTTAGTTGACTTCAGTTTATATTCCGGCATGGCACATTGAGACACAGTCATGGGAAAACAGAAGGTGGTTAACTCATTGCGAAATGCGAATTGTCATTGTTTTTTCTTTTTGACGATCTAAAAAAACTTACCAGTTTTCCATCAGCTCCCATTTACTTTCTATGCATACAGATGAAGTAGGCAAAATTACACTGCAGTATATTAAGTACCACTAAACTGTACTTCCTATATTACATTGCAGTATGCTTAAACGCTACCGTATGTTCTACCTGCGGATAAGTTCGTTTCCTTTTATTTAACTGTCATTGACTTTTGCTTAAATGTCTGTTATGTTACTACTTCCTTGTGCCAGGAACGCCTAATTTGTATTGGAAGCCAATTTCCTCCGTTGACAGTACAAACAAACTTTTCTACCCATAATATAATACTACGTTCTCTCTATATCTGTGTTTTAGAATGTGTTTCCATTTATTTACATCCAAAAGAAAAAATGCAAAATCTAATTGCAGAAGTTACGTCAAGGCTTTCAATTTATGTAAACTACCAACTAAATAGCGTCCAGATATATATTGTGTATATAAAATGAACAAACATTTTTTATATTCATAATTTATTGTACTGCAGTGAGGTATTGTGATGGTAATATAAAAAAGTTGCTAGTGAAAGTGACGATCGAATGTATGAGCTGAGTACACAATTTTCTTTGTTTGCTAATAGCTGCTGTATGTAGGTACATCTGTGCATGTGCTGAGTTGACTACTGATGTAGTTCATTCTTGGAATCTTCAAAAATTACAGTTAATTCTATTTGGTTTGTTTGTATTTATAAATGTATAGGCAATACTAGACGTATTTATAGTAAAGAAAATAACGTTTTTCTTGTAGACTTCTTGCTTTAGAACTACATGGGTGTATAGAGTGCACCTTCATTTCATGTGGAAAGAAAGTCAAGTGCAGAGATTTCGTACGAGACATGCAAAGCAAAGAAGCTAAGCATCCGCCTGTGATTTTCTCAGTTGTGGCTTGAAAGAATTCTGGCTAAATTGAAAGCAAAATATTTCTTTTTGCAAAGCTTTTTCACTCCTTCATTCCTTGCCTTGCGTTTCTTTGAGTTCTTCAGTATCGCCTCATCACATCGTCATGATCATGAGTTTCGTTTCAAGACAAGACTGTTCATTCTCTGTCTTAATGCCTAAAGGTTACTCTTATGTTACAAGTAACTAGGAATAGGAAGTCATCTAAGTAAAGCCAAGTTTGTTTGACAACCTTATAGTATTAGAAGTAAAGTTACGGAAGCGTATAGGTAAGTTGCAAGTAAGCAGTTAAAGATTGAATTTTCCTGTGCTACGAAGTTGAATTGAGTGAGTTGAGATGACTTCTCGTGGCCGGGGATTAAGGTTCGTTGTCTTTTTATTGTTGATGCCGCCATTCTCATCGCATTGCGTTGAATGGAGTGTGGAAGTCCACAGAACACGAACTTGACTAGACGATTAGACCACACCAATCCACTACCGCATGGAAAATCACTCTTTTTTGTCGTTGATGCTTTTTGTTTTTGTTTTCTTAGAGCCCAACGATGAGTGAAACGTTCAGGGTGTGAGAAAAATTAATTATTTCTCACTTTCTCTCAAATAGCGTCTGTGCATTGGCTAATTGTTATAGATTCTTATCAAATACTTTTCAATGAAACATTGAAACACCCTGTAGTTGAAACCTCAAATTGTAAAAGCCACATGAAGCGCATAGCTTTCTTACAAGCGCACGAGTGGTATTTTGTAATTATTACTTAATTTTGTTTATTATTGTTGACCTTTATAGTTAAAAACCGTAAGTTGTTGATGCGTCATCAGTTGCGAACTGCAGCGTAGAAAATGTGTGAAAAATTGCCGATTCCAAGATGTTTTTGCATGCTTTTGCCCTGTAGTATAAGCAAAAAGCAACGCCGCAACATTGATGAGCAACGAAAAACAGAACATTTCAGAATAAATGAGATTTTGATGTAAGGTGAAGAGTTAAGGTCAAGGCTTGGCTTTCTCGATTTACTGGCCATAAGTAAATTGATTTTTAGTGAACTATACATTTAGGTCATTGGCAAATAGATATACCTATCATATAGATAATACAGATGCTCTGTGTTAGGAACTTGTGAAGACAAACTATAAAAGTAACACACCTCTGCAGAATGAAAGATTGAACTCTGTTTTATCTGTATCAAAGGACTGCTTGGAGTTTGTTCATTAGAATTTGCCAAAACAATTTCTGCAGATACGTAGTGTAAGCATACGCAGTGTAATTTAAATACACATTTAGTACTGTACCTTCGTGTTCATGTTCGTTTTACATTATTCTTTTGCTTCACCTTTTTGTGTATGTTTGTCTGTAACATAAGCACGCACGTTTGATGTGTGTTCTTAAAAGCAGTGGATACCACACTATTAAGCTTGTATGTTTTGGTATTTGTACTACAAAATAGTATACATCATGCTTGAATTCGACTGAGTTATTGTTTGTCCATAACCTTGATAAAGAACGCCTGATAAACTACTGCCCTATGCTTCAAGCTGAAAATCATGAAAGATATGTGAACTTAAATTTGTATGGAACACTAGAGTGTGGAATGGAGTGGTGTGATTCTTTTACAGAATACCATAAATACAACAGTGTTGCAATTACCGATGGGCATGGCCAATGCCATAAACCAAGTAGACATAAACAGGAACAGTCATTTTTCACTCTTATATGTAAGCTACAACAATTTAGATTTTTAGATTCACATTAATTTAAATAAGGCACCTAGAGTTAACATTATATTTCTCATTTTCTGTTTTTGTTTCACTTTTATTCGCTGGTTATGTTGCAAGAAACATTTGTAGGGTAGTTGCACAATTATGTTAAACAAGTAATAATGTTGCTTTGACTCGGATTTCTATTTTATAAAAGGATGGATCTAATCTAAAGTCCATAGTTCATAGAAAAGCCAATATTCAATTATCTCATTCTCATCCCCAGTTTTACATACAGACTGATTTGCAATTTTGTATTCTTAATACCTAAATGATTTTGTCCCAAATTCATGAAACGGTTTATTATTTTGTTAAAATTCTAAAGTTTACAAATAGCATAATTAAATGTTATACAAAATTTTAAATCTAAAAAATTCAATTTGATCATTGCAAAACTATCAGTAATATACTGAAGAATTTATTGAACTGAAACTTTGTTTATTTGTGTAGTGTTATTATATAAAATTTACTACTCTACCCTGTATTTTTGAAGATTAAATATACCTGAGAGGTTCGTTGTGTAAATCTAAACTAAAAGAAATTATGATGGATGATGTTGCAGTGGGGGTACAAATAGGCAGCAATGTTCACGACTGCGTTTGCTATCTGTTCTGTAATGCCACATGTATGTTTACGTGTGCCTATTTATTTTTTCAGTGTAAGTGATGTTTCATGATAAAGGGATTGGTTTAAGCAAACTAAACTAAATACAAAGCTATCTATGTTATGTTAACAGAAATACTGTTGAGGCAATCTGACTTTGACTAAACTGAGCGTTTGTATTTGTATGTTATTAGTAATGCCTATTTGTAAGTTTCCCTTAGCTCATAGCTATACTTACTCGCTGAATACTGTGTCTGTTATGGTATTCTCTGAGTTATTTTTATCATCCTCCAGATCTTTTTCTGTCATATCGAGTTGTAATCTCATATACCTACTTACTGGGATAATCTGTTCTGTTGCTTCCTATTGTTCCGTCTGTTCCTTTCTGTCCTCCGTGAACAATTCATCTAAACCTAAGCCATGAATACGTTTAAATATACATAGAGGATATAACAATTCTTGTGTAGGGACAACACGTAATAATACAACTAGAAGTAACTAAACCGTGTTTGAATGAGCATAGTTTGTAATTGTCAGGATATATAGAAATAGTAGTAGGAGATGCCGGTATAAATGGATTGTAAAACTAGATCGGTGAGTTAATCTTTTATAGCATCTGAATTCCCTCATCTGCAGTCCCTGAGACGCAATTAATCGATCAGGGCTGATCTGCTGATGAGAATTTCGTGATAACAAGTAATTACACGAGACATGCAGGTGTCAAATATGCTGTTCACAATAGAATAGTCGAATGAACAACTATAGCTTCAGTTGGCTCATTTGGTAGTGATGTGAACCGAGGAGTGAGCAGAGTACACTGACTGATTGCTATTGCCATTACTATTGCAGTTCACTGTTTTGTTCCGCTCTTGTTTTGTTCGTTGAGTTCACTAGTTTTGCTAGGCAATCCGTTCTGTCCTATTGGAGTAGAACAAAGTGCATGTAATAATGCAAGTTCAGTCTCTATGAGCCATAATGGAGGAGTGGAGTGAAATCGTAATAATTTTTCAATCTTATGAATGCTCCGAATGTAATACACTTACAAACAACAAAGCCTCGTTTCAGTTCACAATGCTACTACATCCCCATTACTAGCAATAAGTGTACGGACAAACGACATGGAATAAATTTACTTAAGCATCTTGCATTTATACCTACTTCGTTATTACACTTTTTCACGGTTGTTTGTCAGATGTAAATGCTTTGTACTGTACTGTACTAAACATGGAAAAAAGTACACTGAACCGAAAAGCACCACGTTGCGAGAATGTTCGTAAAAGTAAAAAGAAGCAGAGTGGCCCGTGTTCTATATTGCCCAATAAAGTGCACACTTCAATCAAGAACAGTAAGGATGCTGTTGCTGACTGAGAAGGGAGCCCATGGTAGAGGATATAGGGCAATAACCGAATGGAAAAAAGGAAAACTACTTTGTCCTTATTTATGCAAATGTATGTTGCATGTTGCATGAGTCACTTTTATTTCATAACTCTAAAATGCTAAAGAGGTGCTAAATTATTTGCATTAGTTTATTGAAGATCATTCTAAGGAAAAACAGTAATTTTGAAGATTTAAGAGAAAACTTGCGAATAACACTGCGAAAAAGTATTTCACATACCTATTTACTTTATATTCATTGAAGATATTTTATAATTAAATATTTAAAAATGTTTGATATTTTACTTTTCAAATGAAATGTTATAACCTGCAAAAGTGTCAGATGTGTAAATCCCATTTTAAACTACCAGAGGACAAATAGAATTTTAATTTGTTGAGAGTTATTCCATGCATGAATGTTATATTGTACTTGGAATGTAAGCAGAATCGGTGTCAGTATTACATTGCACTGACTTAAGTGTTGTTATCCTCTGTGGCTAGTCTGGCTGCATGTTAACTATTAGGTTTTATGTACAAGAGCATTAAAACTGCAACGAACCTCATGTCCAAAGACATTTGCACGAATGGACTACTTATGAAAGCGTTTATTTGTACTTTATTTCTCATTTTGTCATTTACAATTGTGTACTGTCACAAAGCAATAGTGCAACACTGGAAAATGAAGTTGATAGTGTGCTTTTCTCACATTATTTCTGTTAAAGGACACTATAACACTTTTATTACAGTTTAACTTACATAGTTACAATCTCGAGTACCTAGAAGTAACATGAAAATATGCTTTGCCTGCCTAACGTCTAACTGTACCCAGACAGTTTTTTAGTGAATGCAACTGCAGAATCGATCGCTTAGGCATTCAGCTGCACTTGCATATAACAATCTTTAAAGAACAAAATGTTTTTCCAGACCTACATTAAACTACACAACAACTTTTGTTTGCATTGTATGCAAATAAAGGGAGGAAAATCCGTTAGCCTTAAAATATATGACACATAGAAGACAATGCACTGCAAGATTGCATTTTCTACACAGCATTGGTATAATATATTACGTCTGCTGCGGTAGAACTTTCTAGAAAATGTGTTCAACAAGATTGGAGAGAAACCAACAAATTCTGTATCTCCCAGAATATACCATTTGGGTTAGAACATATTTCTGTACATATATTTTAGCAGCAAATTCATTTAGTACGTAAACTCAGACAGACGTACATAAAGTACATGTCAATGCCATTGTACTTTATGCTCGTATAAGTCGCTATCTCGATGCAGACACATGTACTATCCATATTAAGCTAAATATAAAGCAGAGCTTGACAGTAGTAATTCCTTTTCTTAGTTAACTTTTCATAGCTCGTAGAAACTTCTCTCAAAACTCCATTTTCAATGTGATTTCGCGAAACTGCGTTTTTTTGGTTTCTCTTAATATGGGGAACAGAACAGGACAGATGACTGAAGTTTGCAAGTTTCATTTGCTTTGAACAACAGAGAATCGCCTTAATATGAATCTATTAACAAAAAGCATTGTAAAGGCAATAATTTACAATTTTAATCAAATGCAAATCGGAGATAGTCATCTCATCCTACTGATTAATGAAACCTTATGAATACGATTACATAATGAGAAGGGAGCCGACGTTCAATATTCAACTCATCCCCATTGTAAACTAATCAGTAGCTTGCTTCATTTAAGAAGGCCACTCTGTTTCACAAAAGGAAATTCCCTTCATACCGTAAATAAATATATCTCTGAGCTGTTTTACATATATGGTATGACAAACTACAAATCATCTTCTAATGATATCCAGTGTATTCCACTGAATTGATTTTCGTTGACGGAACTATATTTTCTCTAAAGTAAATTACACGCATCCATATACATAGATGAGTACATTTCTCTTCCAGATCTGGTCTTTAGTAACCTACAATTCAACAGTAGCTAATGCCAATTTAATTCATTGAAAGAAAAAGTATTGTAAGTAGATCGCATGCAAACTGATTTGCAACACTACTGCAGTTGGCACATCTTTTCTATTTAACTGAACTGGCATATGGTACTACAGAAAGTATCTATCTTGGTCTTGGTTTAAAAATGAAGAATATTAATTATAGTGCGGAGGGAGTGAAGGATTGTACACGAAAGAAAATTAAGCAAAAAATCACGGTAATTCAAAGTGCGTTCATTTACTAGTACAGTAATAGGAATGTATAATCGCATAAATGAAGAAACGTAGTTACTATATTGGTATCTGTATTTTGTTTAATGCATACATTTTGTTTTGCCTACAGGTTTCTTTGATTTTTCCAGATGGTTGAATGAGGTATATTATTTAGTGAAGTATTTTATGCGTACTCTCTTTCTACGATTACATGTATAAAGTACAACATCAACATCATGCATATAATTGAGAATATAATGTTAAAGGGACTGTGCGAAGTGAAGTCAGTATAGCAGAAGAGGGACATTTTCATTAAGAATGGAAAAGGAAGTGAATGAAATGAGATGACATCGCTAATGAAATGTGTGGTGTGCCGTGTGGGGTGTGTGACATGTCGTTAGGCAGATGAGTATGAAACTCGTTCATAATAGACATCCACAGCTACCGTCCGCGTCCTGTCTCCGACTGAATGAATCAATTCTATGGAATGTTGTAGTAAATAAGCAAGGAATTCCATATTACTTTTTCTACTTGTCCTTCCATCCATCCTGGATAACTATGTAGGAAAATGAATTCATGCTCATGATTATGCTAACGATAAGTGTGAGCTGAGAATGTCATCCCAGTTTTTTGAGTCGCACCACAAGTCAACAGTTTTCAATTTTAAACTACCACTACCTTTGATACCTAAGTAGTATAATTAAATCCTAATACTACAAGAAAAAACCTAAGATACTAACGGAATACATTATCACATTTTCAAATATTAAAAATGTTTTTCTTTTTCACTCAATGACTAAATCCCTACCGGTTTCAAGTTTTTCGTGAAAATGTCAGATGTAACCATTGCGTATTGAACAACAAATCTAACTTCAAAAGAAAATATCTGTATAGGAGTGCCATGCAATACAATTTTAAGCTGATCAGAGTTTCGAAGAGACCTTTTCCACATAAATCCAAAAACCTTTACTCGTTCAAGGTTAGTTTGTTAGTCCTTTGCATTGTATGAGTTGTAGTGTAGGCGTGCGAATAACAAATGGGAAGGGCACCTGCAAGTCTGTCATACATAATACTAACCTTAAATACGTTGGAAAACTTCATCCATATAATGCTCTTTTAGCATCACAGTATGTTTTCAATAGTTCTCATTTAAGTCGAATTTCCATAAAGTAGCCTACATGTATACTCCGATTTTCCTCAACAATGCACCATTGCGTAGATGAAAAGAATGGTATTCATGGGGCTAGTTAGATACTCGGTTCGTTAGAACTAATCGTTAGGATCAACCCTATTTTGGTGACTTTATTAGTGACTTACGGAGAAAAATTTATTATTTATATATAAGGGCTGATTCCTTTATCCTGGTAATTAAATGGGCTTTCTCTCTTTGTGTTCTTTGGAACTTGCTCTGATATATACATTTATTTACTTTATACCACTGCAAACAATGGATAAGTGTCAATAGCGTAATACCGGATTTGATTACGGTATATAACTGATAACTCCCGAAACGATGGGATTTACGGACGTTCTATAAGTGTCTACTTATTAAAAGACGTGCGTGGGCAATATTTGTAATTGTGTATCTATACCAAAATAAGGCGGTTAACATAGAGAAGAGTGCGTGAACAATAGAAATGTGTGAATAGTATATGTACTGGTACATTTATAAGACAGATGTGGGTAATGCTCCGCTGAGCCCTCAGATCTGTACTCGATTGCTGGAAAATAAATGAAAATGAAAACGATTTAGTTTAGTTGGCTTTCACTGGTCGGAAACTACAAGCAGCGGTATACTGGTACACATTAAGCATGGAGCATTTATGAAGAGATACCTCAACTGATACGAGATGAATATAGGTATTGAAAACCAAGGAATATTAAATAGGGACTTTTATAATGGAGTAGATAACCGTATTTATTATGATAAATAAATGTAGTCACCTCAGTAGTGAGATGGTTGTTAGTTGTGTGACTTGCCTTTGGCATGAAATAAATGTCCCGTGCCCACGATTGCATGTGTGCTTTTGGCATTATCTGTATCACTTTATTGTATCATCAATATCGTACATAATACAGCGTGGAGTAAATAAGGGTATGTGTAATACCCTGATATTTCCTATAGAGATTCATTGAAATAGAGGTAATTACTTGAAGAGGCTCACTCAGTTGAAATTCTTACTCCCACATAGTTCATGGAGTATTTAGAGCGGAGTAGTATTATGTAGTAAAAGTAGTTGTAAAAGCTGTGGATAATACTAATAGTAACGTAAAGGAAAGCAAGGCAACAATGGACCCCATCAGCAGCTGCCATTTGACGTAAAATGTCATTTATCTTCCGGTTTACATGCAGTCTAGTCAACTTACGTCTGGCTGGTCTGGCTGTTCTCTTATTATGTCATGTAATGTCACATTTTTCAATATATTCTGTATAATCAAGATTCTACGTCCGTTCCTCTCATATACAATATAATATGAGTAATTCTCTATCCATACGACTTGTTACTACTTACCTAATTTTTGGTTACGTCATATAGTGTGTAATACCTATATTATGTAACTCTATTGTATTCTGTTCTGTACTAGTTCCACATTTTCATATTATAATTTGTTTGTTAAAGTTAAGGTTGCAATCATTAGTCAGGGAGGAGGGGGAATAGCTGCCAACATATTATAGCACAACGAGATCGTAACCATCAACCAAATCCTTCAACAACGTCACTTACAATGACTCAAAATTATTTATTTTGGCTCTTGTGAATGCTATAATCACTATTACTACAAGTCTGCAAATAAATACAACACGCTGGCTTAACAGAAAGATACAATACGCTTTTTTATAAGGAGTCAAGTGGAGTGGAGTAAACTGAAAGAATGAATGAAATGATAATGGGACGTATTGTTACTTTATATTTGTGGTAGGGATTATGAGAAGTAACAGATTGAACTGAAGTGCGTACATCCCAAATATAACCAACTAAACAAAGAAACCTTATAAAAAACCATATTGATTTGTTACGGTGTGATGTGGGGTTAGAAACCTCCATACAGTACAGCATGCGTGTTTTTGTGCGTGAACTTATTCATCATGTTGGAATTGCGTTGAAAGAAAGTGTATTTTTTCGTTAGAGAAAGAGAGAAGAATTGCGAATTTGTCAAATAGCGGTATCCACACAAGGTAGGTAGCCTTTGCAAATGTTTTCATTCTTTAGGAACACCCATTGAGTATTTGTTACAGTGAGTGTTCTAAATTGCTACAGAAATACAAGCGTATTTTATATTTACGTAGGATTTGTATAAAAATACAGTTGATTTACTTTAGCCACTTCGGTTACTGCATCCGTGTAGGTATATCAGTTTACAAAAATTAGATAACATTAGTAAGGTTTAAGTGAAAGGAACATAGTTTGCAAAGAAGCCGGGAATAAATTGAGAAGGAGTGAGTGGAAGGAGAGATACATAGATACAAAAGAGAAATGTATATCTATTAGACACGGCGAGACGAAGACGATACATAGTTTTACATTGCAACGCATCCTACTAGAGAAGAGATTTTGTAGTGTGCGTTATATCTGGCGAAGTTGAATGGGGCACGACTTGAGTTGACTTCACGTTCACAGACTTTGAGTTCAGTCAGAGATTCTGGATTGTATCACCGCCATCAGCAGGATCACATTCACGGGATGGGTGAGGCTGTCTATAATGTTCCTCTTCAGTCTGTTCTTCTCGGCATGACTTGTGCAATAAATTAACTAGAGCTGAGGTTACGAACGCACATACGACTATGTAAAGTGCAAACGAAAAAAATTCAAACTTGAACATATTTTTTGGATATTTGTATTTATTGCACACTCTGTGCATACTTATGTTTAGTGTGCATACCAATAGCAATACATCACCGTACTATAATAGAAATATTGTTGTAAGCATTTCTGAGTACATATTACCATTTGAATATGAATGCATGTAATGCAGTAGACATATTAGTATGTGTTTATTGAAGATGCCAAAGATACAATAATAATGCAATCTTGTAACAATACAAAGAGAAGTTAACCTGTCTTGAGTTTCCTAGTGCTAGGTAAAGGCATTCCTTATCTTAAAACATAAAAGGTTACTTACCAAGTATGATATAAAGTATAATGCTATGCTCGTGTAAGTTGTAAACTATAGTAATTGCAATGTATGAGATAATCGAAGTCTAACCTCACTACAACCTTAAGTCAAATCGTACCTATATTCACAATATAGATAGGTAAAGAATCGTACTACAATATTGTTGTTTTATTTCATTGTGTTTGCAGTACAATATTACAATACTTATGTAGGTATGTATCGGATTGTCATACTTTGGTTTCAGTATGTCTGTCACCGGCACTGAGCGCACACAGGCTGTGAGCGCACAAATCCAGATTTTATATGCAAATAACTCTGCCCCTATTATAGATGACGAAATGAAAATTGGTCCACACATTGGAAGACATATAATCAGCATTTTCACCAAATTTCATCCCCACAGCTTGCATAGGAAAAGAGTTATTAATGAATAACATTCGAAAATAAATTTTTTCATTGATTATTTCAAGTAATTCATTAATAACTCTTTTCCTATGCAAGCTGTGGGGATGAAATTTGGTGAAAATGCTGATTATATGTCTTCCAATGTGTGGACCAATTTTCATTTCGTCATCTATAATAGGGGCAGAGTTATTTGCATATAAAATCTGGATTTGTGCGCTCACAGCCTGTGTGCGCTCAGTGCCGGTGACATGTCTACTTGAATAGTTGCTACATTAGTGAGATGAATTGTCGTATTTCATCTTTGAGTCCTAAAGAAAGGAGATGGTAATAATACGAGACGGAGAATTTAACAAAAGAGAGGTAGAAACACAAAAGTTTGGGATGCGATGTCTTAGCGGGACATGTGATGTCATTGCATAGGATGGCATTGCGTATTGTTAACACAGTAGTAGGTAGGTTAAGGTAGTTATAATACATTGTATTTGTACACGAACATAGCAGGTATGCATCTTTCGGTGCACAAATAAAGTGAATTCTAGGTATTTCTTTGCTTCAATACCTACAGCTTTACTTTGTTACATAGAAGAGATAATCTGCAAGTTGAAGTTGAGATTGAAGTACCTATACCTTTACTAAAAGACAGGAATGATGATATGCTGTATGTGACGTTATGTAGAAAAAATGTACACAAGAGAATATTTTTAGAGATTCTTAGGTACACGAGACTTGTAATCTATTTATATACTTTGTGTAGCCAAAAACCCGAGTTGGCTCTATCACCTATATTATTATGTACCAACAGATTGCTCAAATAACAGTACCAAATTTAGAAAAATGATTTTCTGCGGCATTTCCTTTCGTGAGTTGATGTTAAACGAAGTTGAAAGCTACAAACAATAGTGTTACTCCCAATTTTAGAGTTAGCGAGAGTAGAGTACATAAAACTTAGAGGAGTACAAATACATTGAGAATTACAAGCTTTTTTTCAATCTGTGGAGAGCTCAATAGTCCCTAAGCTAAAATATAAGTCAAGTTTAAGGATATAGCACAAAAACGTATCACTGAACAGCTAAGTATTTATTTTAAGGTTTTCCTAACAGAGATGCCATCTTCGCTCTCATCATGACTTGTGTCGTGATAATTTTTCTAATGTGCTGCTTTGTGGGGCTCATTGGTATACTTGTTCGCTCTTCTTCACTGATTGTTATCTCTGATGACCCTCCATACACAGTTATCTGAGCCTTATACTACGCTATGAAAAATTGAGCGAGACGGATACTTAAGTGCACAAGAACTCTCCCTTAAGAACTAAATGGATTTTTTAAGAAATCTTGCTGTCTTTAATGTACTTATTACTTCACTTACCTTTCCTCATCTCTCTGTTGTTAATGGCACTCTTTCAGCCGAACTCTTCTTTCTTTATTACCTGTTCTGCGTTCTACACTCTATAGGAAGACGCACTTCAATTCAAAAATTGTGTAGTCAAAGATATACAAAATATATTTCCTTATATTATTTTGAATTCTTAACTACACGTTCATAAGGTTTTTACCAGACACTTTACAGGAAAGACATTGGTGTTTGCATTCTATGGCATTATGGCACGATACAACTTAAAGTGGATTGGATTCTTGAGAATCCTAGACCTTTGACTTTAAACTAAACAGAGTACACAGACATTGTAATGAAAAGCCAGGACTAAACTAAGTTGGCCACTGCAATGCCACGCCACGCCACTACTCTGCTGACAGCTAGGGGCGGATAGTCCTTAAATAATGTTACATAAAATAGTTTTCTAACTAACCATAAGAGCTGTGCTAACTAAGAAAAGTGAGGCAAAGTAATAAACGAAAGTGAAGATGGAGAAAAGAGATGAATATACATAGCCTCATAGAAAAAAAAGAAAAATGTGGTCGGGAAAAAGAGAAGTGAGTAAACTTCCCCATTTCTTCTCCAGGTTGTCTCTGATTTATTGTATCTCAGTCAGTCTTCCTACATTTGTGTTCTGTACTACCATTCTGTGAATGTATATCAACTTTGGGTCATTCCCAGTCAGCCTTCACACTTATTACTTTGTTCTTTCTCGCTATTTACTTTTTGCTGCTGATACCAATAGACGAACACTTACAGAGACGCTAATACACTTATCTACTATATAAGTGCTAAGAAGCTCAGAATTTGTATCTCTACCGTATAACAAATAGTACTTACCGATTTTACCTTAAATATACAAAACTTTAATTTATAACGCAAAGTACACGAAAAGCGTCCGAAGCCCTACAAGGGGAAGATAGGATACACGCATTTCCTTTAATTTTCTTTCCTATGATCCAAGTAAGGTCTACCTTGTTTTGTTAGCTACATTACACAACTATGTTTAAACTTGAAACGACTGTTGTACGACTGCAAACATTCGGTACCTTACTTATTTACCATTCCTGTACACTATTAGAGTAACACGCAGCATATTATTTCAAGAATGAATATCGTGAGACTTCTTATCTTCCTTGATGAATGTCTGACTGATGTTCACTAGTTCTCCCTGTTATGCTCTCTCTCAGTGCTTTGTTTCCCACACTGGCATTTTCAAGTGTACGCCAAGAATTTATATTCTTCATCAAACGACTCGGTGGAGGTGTCCACTCTTTCATCTTCCCCTACAAATACTTATTACTAAGAGTGCGTACCTGCTCCGTCCTACCTAAAAGTAAGTTATTCATTATGTCACCAACTGAATTATCACTTCATACTTCCCCTCTACGTGGTTATTTGTTCAAGGGAGATGCAAAGATCAATTTCCTACCTTTTTGGCTCCAAGCATCAAGTTATTTAATGTAGGAGGCAACATACCAAATCATCATCTAAAATGATGTACACGTACACTTCTCAAGCAAAGTAATGAATGTAAGCAAATTGAATAGCTCTGTAGCATTTCTGACATTTGGTCTAATATTTTTTGTGTTTGGCCCTACAATCCATTAATGATGTGAAAAATGAGAAGAAAACTGCAAAGATGTCTTTTACTGTTTCCGATCTCATTATGTTTTTCCTCTTTTACAAGGGTCTGTGAAGACGTTATAATATACTACATACTAAGAGATTGGTTTACACGAGGAAAAGGGAACGCACTACGTCATCATTCATCATTATTATGGACTATCTGCGTAAATAGAAGAAATTGGAGTCGATCACACAACCCATGACATCAGCTCATAACGGTAATTGTTTGTAAACCGAGGATAAGTTACCTACCTGATTCGGCACTTGGCGGACTCTCAAATAGAGATCCAGATTTAGTTATAGTGGTTTTAGTTTGCAGTATGTGCGTTATATTACACACAAAGGCGCTTTTTGACAGTTGACATAAATATAAGTTCCTTCGGTAGTGGTAGATAAGTCATTGGATTTATAAGTATGGAAGGAAAGGTAGATTGTCGAACTATGTATGTTTGATGATGAGGCTATCGGAACAAACAACTCAATATTTTATCCGGGGACATCTCTCTAATTTCATTAATTCGAATATTGTTTGACGATGTTTGTTCGGGTCTGGTAGGATTTGCGATCCATTGTCTATGCGTTCCTTTGTTTTAGGGATTACTAATCCGAAGAAAGGTTCTCCTTTACTACCTGGAAAACTCGAGCCGAGGAAATGAGAAAAGAGAATGTGCAGGGCACAGAAACATTTATGCCTTGGTAAAGTAATGTGTAAAGTGTACACATACTCTACTCAATTACTTTAGTTTGTATCTTCTCTGTCAGTGTCTCATTACTCAGTAGTTTATGTTGTTCTAATACAGCCTAGTTAGCCTAGATAATCTACTAGTACTAGTATTACTAGTACTAACGATAGTATTACTAGTCAGTTAATTTTCCATGCAAATTCAGAAATTAATTTAACTGTACAAAAACACTACTGTTTCTCTATTTTTGCTTGTGAATCAGAATATACGATGTAATTTTTATATTTCTCTATTCATTCAAATCAACTTTTAATTTTAATGCGTATTATTTTGTACAAAATGGTTGAACATATAGGCACAAAGCTATCATTTGGGCACTATGAATATTTGTTATTGTATGTATAGTTTTTGAAGTGTGGTTATTACTCTACGTACAGTTTTTCAAAGTACAACCAAGTGTACGTTTTAAGGGTAACCTTTATGTGGGTAGGAAATTTTTTCCATTCCCCTGTGTAGAGCCTCCGTCCCAAGCAAGGCAGCTGTCCCTTTCCTTCTGAGAAAAAGGATTATAATTTCTCGAGTGGAGAGGATTAGTTCGCACAATCGCCCAAACCCGTTTGTTCAAAGATAGACTATAATTTCATAATTTGAGAGATAGAATTCCATTGTAAATCCCAAAGCTGCTTCAAATTACTAATAAGACAAAACCAAAAAATAATCATAAGGCTAAATACACCAATCTGATCTTCCAAAAATTTAACTTTGTAGCATTAATTCTACAAAAGTTTTATTAAGTTACAGGGTATTTTCATTTAAAAATAGTTCTCTAGTGAAACCTTAGAGCAATATCATTATCATTATGCAAAAGAAAAATTGCAATTCAGTAAGTGATTTTATTTTATCGAAATTGCTACCTTGTGAAGGTTTATGAAAACAGGATTGGAACTATGAAGGAGAGAAGATTATTGAATATAGAGAATTTTACTATTTTTCATGGATAAACTGGAGGTAGGCTTGAATAGCTACACGTAGGAAAAACCTGAAGGGAGCACCGGCGGTATGTTTGTGAAATTGATTCCGAGAATTTATGCGGTCCAATATTCATCCAAAAATGTAGCAAGAAAAGAACGAATTAACAATAACTCATCCGCGGCTTTGCATAGGCTTTACTATTACTTTTTAGGTACTTACGGAGTTTATGCTTGGGCATGTAATAATAATTATTGAGAAAGCTTAAGATTACTTTCCGAGGGAAAACCTCAATGAATTGTAGCCGATTTTTTCTGAGCAATAAGCACTCTGGTTCTTTAATAATAACTTTATCGAGACCGGTTTCCTCTTTTTCTCACTAAATGGGAGGATGATCTAATGCAATTTATTATTTTTTAGCACTTCGTTTCGTACTCACCCTGTACTTTCTGGCACGTTCAATTAAGACTCGTTCATGTTTGCATGCAAAGGTGCTCTAACTATGTTTAACTGTTAGTAATCAGATAACAAACTAGTAATGTATATTAATAAGTATATTCCTTATTGAAGTATATAGTTATGTATCCTCAGGATACTCAGGTGCATTTGTCTGAGAAGTGGCTTATAACCAATATTGCCTCCAGTATTTGCCCTTGGGTTGGGAAGTGTCGCATTTGTTAAAATCGTAAGAAAGTTGAAATCCCCTTTTAATACTCATCAAATGCATACCACAATATGCACACTTCTGAAAACATTGTAATTGATAGCCTTGTTTGTACAGTAGCATACAAAATAAATAAGCATCCTATTTATATACATAAATACTTTATAGATTGATTTTTCTGTTTTTTATGTACAAAATAAATTAAATTTTGGGTACTGGTACTAGCAAAATCATCATAAAATCATCAAATTATCATAAAAGCAGCAGAAGAAATTACTATTATAAAAGTTGAGTTTGAATAAATAGTAAATTAGAGACACGGAGTTAGTCAGCCACAGTAAGTGCTGAATTGCTGAATTGAAGTTGGCTAGATGGATGGAGACTGTTAAAAGGTTATAAAAAGCTTTCGTCTTTTGTAAAAAAAGTCTGTCGCTCGTAGAATGCGAAAACTAAAGAGGTTTCATATCTGATATGCATACATCATAGAAACACAAAATGCTGCAGTAAACATATACATCACATATTTTTGAATGCATACGCATACATGGATGAAAGGGATAGACTCGGAACAAGAGCAAAGTCTGTGTAACTGTTGTATGAACACACACAAAAGTGTTGTAGTATTTTGGTTGCTAGAGACTTGAGTTGCCTGTCTTGTCTGTTCCCTGAATAAATCACAATTTTTTGCACGAATTTCTTAGTGTCAATCTTTTTTCGCCTTGCTCGTAAAACACTCACCCCACATTGTTCTCTACATCCTCTGTATACTTATAGAGTCTGGCGAAGATGTGTTATTCTTTCTTATGCACAAGTGTATGTTGTTTTGTGCTTATTAGAACCTTTCTCTCATCTCGTTTCATTGCGTTGTCAAATGTTTTTGATTACTCTTAAAAAAACAGAAGGGCCATTTGCAAAGAATTGGTGCAACACCAGTATTGCGTAATAAGTATTGTTATTGTTGAATGTTGAAATGATGAATCCGCCTCAGGGTTTAAATTAATGGCATTTATTACCATCTTCCACTAAATGAACCTGGAAACCTAAAACCAACAAAGTTCATAATGATGTAAACAGTAAACAGTAAATATTACGTGGCTGTCCTGTCAAAATGCTATTTGTTAATAACTCATCATAATTTCTAGGATACCTTGTCCTCGACATAAATGCGAGAGAGCTGTAGGTGTGTCTAACAGATATAATTAAAAAGGCATAATTAAACTACCACGAAGTGTTTCAGGTACACTCATTATTAGTTGCTTTAAAATTACATGTGTACCCAAGAGCATTTATTATTATTATTATAACAATATGAGTTATGGTGGAAGGAGGTGGAAGGAAGAGCAGAGAACTTGTTAGTCAACTCAGCATAATAAGTTGCTCCGGCAGTGAAATTTTATTTTATTACTCCTCCTACGAAAAAGAAGTTTGCTACTGCAGTAATTTGTTTCACTTTGCGTTTTCATAAGCGTACTAAATATGATTATTATGTTTTTGTTATTAACAACGAACTGTGTTACTTGCGTCTGTTCTGCATTCTCAACTCACTACTGGAAATTACTACGTAGTTGTAATAATATTACGTATTGGAGTATACATACTTACCTCAGTATTTTCCTGCATTTATAGTACATGAAACTAAACCAGTTACATATATGTTCCTTATATCTATTCTTGTTTTTGTAATTAAGCTACACACTACACAACGGACAAGGATATATTATACAATATATATCTTTCAAGACCTACTGAAAGACCTACTGGAGCTAAGTTGTAGTTCATTTTCGTTCTGAAACAGTGGATGAGAACCGCAGAGCATCGTAAACTTTATTTGCATGTGTATGAGAGAAAATCGTGATTTAGGACTTGGAGTTAATGTCTTCATTAAACTGCATGTAATTTTCATAATGGGGAGTTATTGAAATGGATGAAGAAGATGGGAAGGTAGACGAGGTACCATTTGTGGTTACTGTTGATGGCTTTGGGGCTGGCGAGATGTTTACTATGAGAAAAACTAAATATTCTTGACTTACATATATCTACATAATATCCACGAAGGAAATAGCGTAAACTGTTCCGAGAGCCATTTCTCTAGCTAAATGTAGAATCATTGAGTAATCATACAAAATTAGGTTTGCTTTGCATTGTATTACAGCACTAAGGCATTAGTGAATGCAAATGTACAAAAGTACATTGGTAATGTCTGGTATGGTAGACAATTCTTCGTATACATTCTCTATGCCTCGGTATTCACATAATCATTCCACCTGAGCTAACTTTTCAATAGTTGCTATTGTGTTTCTTGTCATTCTGTAATTTTCTCTGGTATGTTAAATAAAGTCATGGTAGTCAGCAAGAATATCTGTATTTAAATGCAATTTCCTTTACATCCTTCTCGTTCGTTCATCTACAGTAGACTTTCCAGTACTAAAAGATATGCACATTTTTACAAGCAAAAAGGTTAAGGCACACATTGATGCATACATTTACAAGATTTTACAACCTTAATTTGTATGCCAGTCACTTCACACTTTGGGGTGCCTTTGATGGGTTATTACGCTTTAGCATCCCGAAGAATTATTTGCCAGGGTGTCTCACCTTTGACCCATACTCCAGCATTGTTTCTTTTACGAGCTTTCCCATTTCCTCTACACTTTTCATTCTCCATTCATTCGGAACTGTACTCGAACTGAGCCTTGTAAAGTAACACCGGGCCGAGTGTAAGTCCTAAGTACTTTTGAAAAATGTGTAAATTTAACCACACAACTTTTCCTGTGATTTACAGCGCTTAAGTGATTGTGGTACGCGAGTGCATGCTTCTATTTTTCTACCTCCCCAAAGAAACAAAATTAAATAAGCTTTCTTTGTGTAAATTCAATTGAATGTTCCACTCTACGTGTACTTCATTTCCATTTCTAAACTTCATCTAACTGTGTTGATGGCATTTGCTGATTTCTATCGAATGACTCGACAAGATGCCTTGGGATTCAAATTTCAAACCAACCTCTCCAATCATTCTCTTTTGTAGTCGTTCTATTCATTCTTTGTAAGGTATAAATTGCACTCTAATTGTGTACAAATGCTAGTTGAATATATGTAAACGTATATCATGAACGTATTGATATACATAAAAGCAGGTGTAAATATAGCCTCAATGAATAGAACTGTAAAAGAAAGTTGAATCAACGTGATGAACGTACGTGAGGAAGAAATCGTCGTTTCAGAGGTTATATTTTACTTAACATTAATATTTACAGTATAGCAATCTTTGAACTACAGATAGTGAAAGTTATCTTTGTGCGTATCTACTGTATATATTTATTCCATATCAGGGCATTATGCAGACAGAATATTTTTGTGTTTTCTTTACTTTATACAATGTATATACTGGGGGCATGAATAATTTATGCTTAAAGTGCTTGTAACGGAATATTGTAACTTAAAATGCATTATTACATTACATTACACAGTTCATTCAATTCATCTTGACTTTGAAACTGAAAAGAGTCTCGTGCAGGGAAAAGTGTGCATTGCTTTGCACGAGCACGTGTATGTTGTCTCCGTTCTCATAAATAAAAATGTTTCAGCAGCAAAGATCATGATGAGATATGTTTTTAAGACTGCCATATACATACTACTTTGTTGTACACAATCTTTGCTACAAAATTTAATACTGCCTTTAGATACGACTTAACGACTACTTTAAGGATTCATATTGTATATGAGTTGGTATACTTCCTTAACGTACACGCAGTAAGCAGGGCACACCAGACCATCACCAACACTTAACTATTTCACAATAATATCCTCTTCACGACTCTGTATTTTGACGTGTGGATGAAATATTGCCATAACGGTAGATTCCTCAGGAACAAATATTAGGTGTCAAAGTCAATGGTTATAGGCACAGAAACGAAAGACACTACTATAGTCTGGTGTGGTATATTGATCCACACATGCTATTTCGTATATACACAACGTACGCATGATGTACACACAACAGAAAAGAAGATGAGAGACGTAATTGAATAGTGAGTTGAAGTTTTGCTGCGTTGTACGAAGTGCGAGGGGCGCCTGGGAGAGTTTTGTGGAAGATGTATTGTATTTTTCTATATACCTACCCACTCTATTACATACAAACAGTCATATTAAAACGGAAATGTACGTACACATGCAATCTGTCGTATACTAGTGGGCCGAAACCAAACCACATTAATAAATTGAATATAATATGCGAAATCACTGAAGGCACACGCACATGTGTATTTAGCTGTCTTTTTGTTTTCTCTGTGTGATATTACATTTTATGGATATTGTGAATGGAAACATAGCAGTGAGTGACTATACATTTGTAATTGTAGTATGAGGAGAGTGTCTTTTCTGTTCAGGTTTGGTTTGTTCTGTGTGCGAAATCTCACATTGGTGTGGTGATTGATTAACAGTGGGATGCAATTTTCATATATTATCCTTACACTCTGTATCTTTCCTTTAATTTTATTACCTGCATACATCTTACTTATTACGTGGTAAGTAAATTAGATATCTGTGTCTGCATTAACTAACGATAAGAGAATATTGCAAGTCTGATTATAATGATTGGTTGTGGAGACATAAAACAGTGGGGTGCTAATAAAGATTCCACTAAATGTATATATGTCTAGTCTGCCTCTGTCCATAAACAATTGATTACATTTGCATTAGAGTACAAGCAAACAGAGACAGTTACTTAGGAATCTTCTATATAAATTCAATCCTATACCTTATACTGGAATGCAGACATGTCCATATCAGATATCATCAAACCAGAGGCGGTGGCTCAAGGGTCATCTCATCACTAACTATTTCTTTTGTGTTTTTCATCAATGCTATCTGTACGTAAGACGCAATAATATTTAACAGAGCACTGACCAGACAACGATTCCATGATAGATTACCTGCAGATATTAGTACTTGAATGTATAAAGACATTACTTACTTAGTAATAATTCATTTACTTATAAGTATGTGAAGAAATAAATGAACTTTCTTACATTAGGTTGCATTACAAATTAGAATGCAATAGTGCAGTGCAATGGGATACGGTTTTTTAATCTTCCTTCTTGTGAAGGAGTAAAAGAGTCTGACTAGGCATGAAACTCCAAGTAATTCAGTCTCATTAGGTGCGATAAAAGATGCGGAACATGATTCCCATTTGCATTCTAAAGCAACCTACCACCAATTTATTGTTCATTATGCGGTTCTGTGTGTGCTTGGCATTCTCCTGTGTGTGGGTGAAGTTATTCTAATGAAAGTTTTGTTTTGTTTTAAGGGGCAGATGAAATGAGAATGAGATGAGGGTGAGCAAAGAGTATACCTATATAAATGCTGTATACTCAAATAGTACTACGCTTTTATGTATCTCTGGAACGATATAGGTATTGTCAAAGGTGTAGTTTAGGTTATTTAACTTTTTTACTATCCGTATTTACATATACAGCGTAGAGCAGAAGAGAGCATTGGAAATAGTAGGTAGTATGTATTTAAAAATAAAAAAACATGGTTAGCTGGTATAAGCAAGTATTTTGGTGGTAATGGAATGGTTTGGTACTTTGTTAGACTAGACTAGCCTGACGACAAATGAGTCGAAACTGAATTGACTGCTGGAAAGGAGAAGTCTAAATACGGGAGAAAAAGAATGGTCCGCCTTAACCTTTGCTACTAACTTTAACTTTACTTTGTTTAAGTATTCTGCTACCTAGCTGTGTTTTTTATTTCAATTCTTGTCTAAGACGATTCTTATGTTATTAGGGAACGCGTATGTAAAAAGATGAAAGCAAGCAATAATGTTTCTGATTCTGTTCTCTCTACTTTTCTACAGAATGTTTAATGTAAGCAAAATGGAAAAGGGAGGGTGAACATGCCGAACATTTATTATCAACTGTGTATCTTCAGTGATATAAAGACATAAGTTGTACAGTAGGTACCTACTGTGTGTGCCTATAAATGCCAAGATATTGTATGGTATGAAATGAATGCAACTTATATGTAATAAGTACGTAAGTTAAGTTTCCAAGTTGAAAATAAAATAGAGAAAAGGAGAGGAGATAAGAAAGACTGCATAATAGTGGTGTGAAGTAGAGCTATATCATGTTGAACAGAGTTGTATTGAACATTTTTCGGAATTCCAGTCAATCCTCATTATCTTACCCGGTTGTGGAAGGATATGCTGTGTTTTTAGACTTAAACAAACTTAAAGAGAGCCCTTTGACTTCCAGTTGACTGATTTTCTGTTTTTTTCGTGTTCTAAGTAAGTAAATGTTGTGTTGTGCATGTGATGTGAGGAATACCATGGAATCTACTAATGGGTAAAGTGACTATGAAATGCTTTCAGTTCCACGTTTCTACTGTTCTTCAGTGTTTCCTTGTTTAGCCATACATTGCTAAGATTCACATGAAATGTTCCGCAAGGTAAAGTAACTATCTGAAAATTTTCTACCTACTGCACTGATGGTTTCTATTAGCTATCCATATTGCCCTCAAGTAGAAAACAAGAATCCTAAATAGGCATTCGTGCTTGTGTACTTCTCAACAGCGTAATATGTTTATTAGCCATGTTTTCAGTTCAGTTACATTTACATATGGATTTGACTATAACATGTAGCGATTCAGAAAAGAAATAAAATGTTGTCACTGCACTCATTCCTTGCAACATGAAAATCCGTGGAGTAGGAAGATTGACAGAATTTTCCTGTTACCTACATCCTACGTCTACAGTCGCAGTCCTACGCTACATGGTAAGGAAATGGAAAGTGAACAACTTGTGTTACATTACAACTCGATTTTCCTTTTCGCTTTCAACTTCAACGTTTTAGCGTTCAGTGCAGGTGCAACACGAACGGAAATAACGAAAATATATGCCTTATGACCTACCTTTTGAATTTTGATATATTATGCTATATGGTATTTTAAGCAGGTCACATTTATAGTGTATATTTTGTAATGTGTGTTAACAGTGAGTATACTTTGTACTACATGAAATCACGAGCATTTTTTTATTTTCTTTAGTGAATTACATGCAGCGCTTTGAAGTAAAAAATTGCTGCTGACATGGAACAGAAAAGCTACATGGAATACTTAGTGGGGCGAAACTGAAAATAGTGAAAATACAAAGTAATGGTGATGCGGTTTCATTTGTCTTTGTAGGACAGGCGCAGGACAGAACAAGGCTTAGATCAGTCAAAGCTTAGTAGACTTGGCTTTCGTTAGCTTAGTTGAAAAATCAAAGTTACAAATGAGAAATGGTCGAAGGAAAAGGAAGATCACGGTTTTACAATTTTGCCAAAGGCTTGGGCTTGTCCAGATTAGTTTTGTTTCTGTTGTCTTGTCCTGTCCCTTTGCTTTTGCTCCTTGTGAATTTTAAATTTGAATTATTGTTTTAGCTCGCTCTTTAACTTTATACTTAACTATGATCCAGATTTGGCCTGTTCTTGTTAGTTTCTTTATATTCATTTGTTAAGAAAGAGTTGAAGTATTTGTGATACGGGGCACATATTCTTTCACCGACTCCCTTTTGTAATCTATACGTATTATAATACAAAATAAACAGGAATATATCTAAATACTACATACAAGTCCAGCGATTCATTTCAGTTGCACGACATTACGTAATGGTTCTTCTGAAATGGGATGAACATAAATTGCTGACATACGTCAGTTACAAAGATTGACTGAAACTAATAAATGTCACTTGCTGAAATCTTACTTTTCAACTCTGACTTTAGGGACTCTTGTTATCGGCTTTCAAAGCTCGTTTGTTCGTACTTTGTAACAACCACCATGTATTTCTATTTGTACGTACATCAGCCTGCTTTAGGTACATCATTTACATCACCGTCAACTAAACTTGCTCTTTGCAACCGGGTACCTAATTGCCTGACCATTGCTTTTACACTGCCCATTTATTATCTATTGACAAACAAAAAATCCAAGAATACGAAACAATTCTCCACATATAATCTCCGCATAACTATCTATGAACAAGACGATTCATTTTCTCTTATCAAGTGAAACAAAGGGATTTTTTGCGCAAGAAAGAAAACACATGCAATAAAGTATCCCTACACTAATAAATACACAACGTAGACGCATGAGAAACAAATTATTTTTCATTTGTGCGTACAGAGCGGAAGGACGTAAATTCTCTACTGACTATAAGTATAGGTTTGTAGGTAAACTAAAAAAGTCTATTTTGAAGGTTTTGCTATTTTTTGCCCTTGCAGAATAAGTGGTGTAGTGCCAGCGTATATAGATTGTGTGTACTAATATCCTTTTGCTACTATATTTAACATTACTTACTACTGCAAAATAGATATTCTAGTTATACAGATAGTGTGCTGCTATTCTGTTATTAATGTTTTTAGATTCTTGAATACATTTTTCGCATTTATAAATGTTATACATGCCTAATGCCTGCGTTTAGAGCTTACCTATATAAGAGTTGAGTATAAACATTGAAGTATTTCTGATAATGTGTAAGCTACTTATATCCTACTTTAGTTCACAATAGTAGCGAACGTTAACAAAAGTGTGCTTGTTTGTAGTTAATATTTAGATAGTGTATACTGTACAGGAAAAGAAGCAGAAAACTGTGCATAGATGTAGAGAGATAGTGGAGAATATACGCAGTCGACAGATGAAAGCCGAATGCGTAAATTTTTTGTTTGAAGAAGTCATTTCCTGTACTACTGCGAAAAACTGGATTACACAGGACTACGGGAACATTGTAGTCATGTAGTTAGTAGTCACATAGGGAACTAAACTACCTTAACAAGGCAAACTTTTACCCGTGGTGCATACTATCACACTTCGTATATATGGTTTTATTGCTGTTGATGGTGAGGCTAACAAATACCAAGCCATTCTTTTATGTGAAAGTGGAACGTAAACGAAAAAGCTTTAGACTGACAAAAGAATCCACTCGTATAGAGTCATTTCAGTTTATTTGTTTCAAGAAAGCTGTAGTGTTTTGCCATGTTGTCACAATGGGCGATTTGATGCAATATATAGTGTTGCTCTAACCTGATTTTAACAAATATTCGGTCTTTTTACGGTCTCTCCAGATAATAAATTAAATCACACTTGGCACTCACTTGTGTGATCACATCAGCCAATAAATTCGGAACTGAAACTGAAATGCGAGGCAAAAAACGGTGAATGTAAATCGCCTAATTTATTAGTTTTCCACTTTAAGGGGATTATAGATAAGAGGACTAGATTAGAAGTGTACTTAATGCATGCACTGGTACTAAGCGCACGAACTCACGATTACTCCTAAGTAAGTGACTAGATTACGCTAAACTGTTCAATTTTAAGGAGGAAATCTAATATCTAGAGACTGCCACACAAGTGTTTCTGTGGTACTAAATTATTATTAGTTACTACGTTTTCCATCAATATCTAAAGTGAAATTAGCATTTGGAAATAGCAAATAGCTAGGCATTTAGCATTTGGGAACGAATCTATTTACTGTATGTAAATGATATAAAATAGTATATTCTTTTAATATTATTGTTTTTTATATAATTAGTGTTCAAGTATTATTTCAAATATCTGCATTAATATTAAATAATGGTTATTAATGGCATAATGCTTTTTTATTCTCTGACCTACAAATATATGAAGACTGCGTAAAGCGACAAGCAATTTTGTCCTAGTGACACTAATACTAATGAAAGGTTAGGTTTGCATATTAAGTAGATAGAAGTTACGTCGTTGTTTTCCACAGTCCTGTCCTCGACATGCTTAAAGTAGCAGATCATAAAAAATCCTCACTGTGTTTATCAAAGCCGACGGCAATATCAAAAGGAAGACACTTTTTGTTTGTATTTACTTTACAAGCCTTGGTCTTTATTCATCTTTGACGAATCTCTATCCACTCTGGTTCAGTTCAGTTGACTTTGGATTTTTCTTAGACCATAAACTCTTCCTTCCTTCATTCCTTCTTAGTTCTTCACAAGGTAAAACCACATTTTTTCATTGGCTTCTTATGTCATGCCAATCTACATAAGGAGTCAATATACCCACTATTGAAAGTCTGTACTTATTGCTAATATCGGTAATATCTATGAAGTTTTAGTTATAAACAAAGTCATAATAATATTTATTACTGTTGTCAATAACATAAAATGACAATTCCCAATACGACACACCAAATTCACAACGAAGTTGATCATCCCACATATTACAAGACAAGTAATACGAAGTCAAGTGACTGTGACTAGGCAAGTCGAAGTTAAGTTTATATTGTCACAGCTCGTCAAATATAATCCCCTACAAAAATTGCATGTTAAATTGAAGATATTTGTAATGAAATGTTGAACTACTAAGAAAAAAGAGCCTGATTTATTGATACACACAGTATGCCGGTTGCTTTCAAGTTTCCACCAATTAAATAAAAGCATTTTATTTTTAACTGAAAAATCCTTCTTTTAGTATAAATCTCTGTAAATAATACAGATCTTCGTATCTGTATTACCATTTCATTTAAAAAGTTTTGCTAAGGATTTTATTTTCGGTTTCTACTTTATTTAATTTTCGGTGAACTTTTCAGATTTCCTCATTAAAGCATGTATAACACGTAACGGAGCAAAATTTAACTACTGCCGACTTCCGCTGACAAATCTAATAAAATGTACTGAGTAACTAGACTATTTACACGGAGCTACTAAGCCTATGCAAATAGTAAAAACATGCGTGTACCACAAAAGTAAGCTTAAATACGCGAGATAATAAATATTCCATTGAAAAGTATTCCTAGAGCCATGTGTCTGTCTCGGCAAGTGTGTTTTGGCACATTCGTCTCCACCCTTTGCCAAATTATGTGGCTAGTTCGTAAGTTCCTACCTACAGCTAGTACTTGACATTTCGATACTTCAGAGATACAAGAGGCTTCAAATTGATTGAGCTTAACAATCAACAGGCCTTCTCATCACCATCACTCTTGACATTATTACATGAGATTTCGTTGAAGTGTAGCCTCTGTTTTTATACTTAGCTGATGTTCTCTATTATAGCTTCGTTGATATTACACGGTGTGGGTTGGGCTTCCATTCATACCACGTTCGACTTTGACTACTACACTTGGAGATTACATGACTGAAGATTCATTACATTTAAATGTACTTATTCACTTTCAATTTTAAGATCCTGAAACACACTCATGTAATTTACCTATGATTATTACTACATTACAGTATACAGTTTTACTTTGGTACTATAAAATTCAATTCGACTGGTATGGTATGTTGTGTTTGTGTCTGTTGTACAATATGTAGCCCTGTGGATTACACTTAATTGACGTATGACGTTCTAATAGTTGCATGAAGAGGAGAATTGCTGTCTCTGTCTCACTTTGTGTGTGACAGACAAACATAAGTGAGTCTTGTACTTTAATTTTGATTTTATGGATGTACAGAAATGGCACATGCATGCTTAAAGCATATAGGTGGTTTTTAATAATGTCAGATATCAGGTATGTTGTATATCGTGTGTAAAGTTGGTATAGAATAACAACATGTACTTATTTGGCTCTAGCATCGGGGGCAGTAGTTTTAAAGTCGAGATTCAATGTATTTTTTGCTGTATTTGTAATGCAGTAAGTGAGTGGTTACATTATCATATATCCTAAGGAGTTTGCAATTTTCCCAAATGATTTATTCTTCTGTTTTCATCGAAGCAACTATAATACATCATACTTTAAATAGGCATTTTGTATGAGAAGCGTATCTTATGATGGGGACGTATGAACACAGTAGGAATTTTCCTAACTTTAAAACATAATTGTGTACTTGTTCACATAAATTTTCAAATTGTCTGTGCACTGTGTGGGTATAGTAAAGTCATATTTAATCAGTAATGTTTTATTTGACAGGTATCGGCAATTAGCGGCGGATCATATTACAAAGTTTCACATTACAATGCATGCGCCGGTGCTTTGTAATTACGTGACTTTGTTTGATATTTTTCTTCTTCTCTGTGTATAGGGATTGCAAATTGCAAACTATTTACCTATTTAGTGAAGTGTTGTCGTTTACTGGCGTCGTTTTCTATATCCTGATATCTTATTGTAATGTTTTAATGCCAAGGTTTGACCTTGACCGTGAAACCAACGCCAAAAGTGTAGATACTGCAATTTCATTGCCATTTTGCATAGATTTAATCGTTTAGGAATTTTCCTTGCAATATTATTAATTTCCACATTATGACTAAAATTACAATATCGATAAATATGTGTACAATGTTACGTTAGGTTTAATGATAATGACTAATGACAAATGTAATACTACACCTATTTTACTAACTTGATTACATGCGTATGTATTGAAAATTAACAAGAACAACCAAGTTCAGTCAAATCAAAACAGTACGCTTCATTCAAATCTACATAAACAATAAAACTATATTTTCCTTGCAATTCTTTTCTGTGCTGACGTTGATTTTGGAAATGATTTCACGTTAGGAAAGTTTATTGCCCTGATTTAAATTGAGGAAAGATTAATTCCTTCCTGTTAAGAATTAGGTGTACACGATTCTTCCAGATGTGCAGAGATACATGTATTGTGAGTGCAGAGTCTTGCAGATTGTGCGTGGTGTGCCTTGAATTGGATTCCATGCATTGGTCACAGTGCGATGAACTACTTTAGTTTTCTTTAGCATGAATGGAGATCTGTCATAATGGTAGCATAAATATTCATATACTTACGTTAGTTCCGAACGTGTTAGCTTATTGGAACTAAAGTCTTGTCAGTTTGCTATCTTATCTTATCTGCATACTTACTAACATTGTAAACTGAAGGCTACGCATGTAGCTATTTAAATATTTGTGTGTGCGTACATTACCGGAGGAAGGCAGATGTGATGTGAATGTGGTGTTAAATGAAACGGAGCTTGTAGGAATTTGCAGGTAGGTTGCTTCCGGGAATCTGGCATGGCCACAAAGTCAAGTCATTCAGCATTAGCATTAGCGTTCGTGTTGTTCCTGTATATATTACACTAAACACATCAAATGTTGCATATACGCATCTCATAGTTTTCGAAGCTAATTATAATAATACTTTTGAATATAGATGTCTATCTACATCTCATTTGGATAAGTGGATTAGGTATTTGATACAGATGATAATAGGGAAAACATGCATTTATATTCTACAGATACATAGCACGTGATATAGTACATAGTTTTCAAGCCTTGTACAATTACTATATGTTAAAAGATGAATGTACTACAGTTACAGTACATGTAAAAGTATTAATGTGTTTATGCGTGAAGTAATATATCTACGGAATTAGCAAGAAACTCTGACATCACATTGTATAGAATGATAGAATGTTTTCTGGAGGGGTCTAGTTAAAGCTTGAGTTAACTCGACTTAAATCTTTAGTTTGTGTAATACGGACTTGTATATGTGTTTGTAGGTACTGTCCAATTGTAGATACATTATGTAGTGCGTAGGAAAAGAAAACGGCAAGAATTAGCATGCAAACATAATATTATACTAATCCTGCTAAAGATTCAAATACACAGGGAACGCATGTACGCATTTTCTATACATCATTCTAAGAGTTCATTAACACTTTGCTCAAGGTAAATAAACATTTGGGATAATTTTTGTCAAACATTTCCATTCCAGCATCCGTTCTACTTTGGTAGTGTAAGATAAACTTTAAGTAATGGTTTACGCAGTGTTGTATACAGATATACTTATTATCGCTACACCTGTAACGGTGTACCTATAATAAGGACATGTGTTGAAAATGTTCTCGTTAGATACATTTATACTAATAAGAACCAGAAGACAAAAAATTCCGTAAAAGCAAACCAGCTCATTTCACTGATTGTAAAACTTTAAAATCTCGGCTTTCATCCAACCGTTAACTTAACAAGGTAAAGGTGTGTTTACGAAAGTAGTTCATAATTCGTACTTTACATATATTTTATGTAGGACCAATAACACTAAACTATTTTAGAATAGTTGGGTAGTACTAGTTAGTACATTAATGTATAATGGTAACATATGTATTATATACTGCAAAAATACAACCAATAATAGCAAATATACACTGAAGAACATAAGTGAAATGCAAAGGAAACGATGCTGTTAAGATGAAAAGTGAATTTAAGTCAGCCACTTGATTTTGAATGTATGTATTTGTATAATAGAGCATAGCTAAATTTTTTTCGAACCGAAAATTTATGGGGACTCATAAACAAAGGCACGTGGAGGCTATTATTATTCCCCAATATGCTGATGTAATAGGAGGAAACGAAATAGAAGTGCATACAAGTAAAAACCATAAGCCTACGAAACATGCAACAGAAGAGTTTCTATCTGTGTTTCTTGTAGGTACACTGTACTAGAATTAGATCCTATTTGGTAGCAAAACCCAGATCTTTTTGCTTCTACTTCCTTGATCCCAATATGACACTAAAACAAATACCGACTAGGTATGCTAGTAGACATTATGTTACATAAGCTGATTTATGTATGTATAGGAAATCGTACATACATAGGCATAACAACAACTAGGTACGGATATTGTTGGATAGTTTCTTAGAGCAATGCTAAGTGAGCTTCGGAGGTTTATTGAATGATGCAAGTAGAATTTGCTTAGAGTCTCCATTAACTCAATACCGGTATCAACTGTATATACTTTCTTTTAAAAGTCATTCTTAAAACTACTTATGCACTACCTCCGTGTCATTTTGGCTTGACTGCCTCTTTCAGCTCGGATTTTTTTACGGAATCAACTAAACTAGTTATAGCAAAGAAAATTTTACGCCTAAAATGCATGTGCATACACGGTAGACAGTGCACAGTGCTAATGTATCGTGGAGTGTTTTGCAAGTATTAGCGACTATATTTAAAATGGGATGGATGACTGGAGACAAAAGAAGATATACGACACAATGTCTTTTAATTCATAAGAAGAATGCAAAGGAATTTCTTCGATTAAAAAATATGCAATGGTTTTCATACAGCAGAAATGTTTAGGAATGTGTTCTCGTGTCGAGTCGCACTGTAACACTGACTACTGCATTAGATTACAGCATGGAAATTCTGAACGAGTTGAATTGCAACTTCTTCAATGCATTTTTTCTCCTTTCACTTTCCCAAATAGGCAAACAAATGCTTATAAGATATAGTTTATCTTTGTATCTACGAGTATTTTGTAGATCCCGAGTGTGACTAACAATAAATGACTACTGTATAGTTTTCTTCGTGTATACAGCAAAAGACAAGTGAAGAGAAAGAGATGGTCCCACCCAGTTTCTAGTAGTTTGAATCTTTCCATTACTTTCAAGTGCAAAACAAGTTCTTTAGGATATGAAATAAGTGCTGAGGAGAACATTGAAAGCAATTCATTTTATCTTGGGACATCATGACCAATTTTGAAATGAATTTATTTCGTTGCGCCCATTCCGTGTTACGGGCTGCTGGTTTGCTTGGATTTCATCCAACTTAACTCCAATGTCCGTAATTGGAAGCTAGAATGAATTCTATTCTGTTTTCTATCCGCAACACAGACATTATGCTTCCTAACTATTACATTTCAAACTCAATTTAGAGAAATGGATGAAAGACCAGAGCAATCCTAATTCAATGATACTAACATTACATGATTTGGTGTGATGATGGCGATAATACATATTTACAATAGGCAAAGTATGTACATCACGATGTGCACAGGTGCTTTGTTATCCATGGAGTTACACCTACATGTACACAGTTGAATGTAATTTACACCGCGGTAAGAACACCACAGTATTACAATTGGCAATCAATCTAACTATAGTGTACATGAAAATACGTGATGCAGAGCAATAATTTTAAATCTGTAAGACCAAAGGAAATAGAATTCGTTATAAAATGAAATGGTCGTATATTGCATAACTTTGGCAGTAATAGATACAGATAGGTATTGTTTTTGTCTCCTTATTAAGAATATCTATTCGAAACGAGAGGAAGAGAGGAAGGAAACTGCCTTAGTTGAGTTGGTTTCGTTTTAAAAGCAACGGAGCGAAACTTGGTTGGACCTAGATAATAAAGTTGAAAGGAAAACAGCTTGGGAATGGAAGGAAAGGAAATTAGACTGAAAGAAAACATAATACAACTGGGATTTGTTGTCATTGCCAAGATGCAAATAAGTGGTGCCGAGTTTGAGTCGAGTTTAGCTTTGCTCTTAAGTAAGTATTATAGTTAATGCGAAGATATACAGTGGAAAGGTATCATAGTGGTAGTAATTCTCGTGTAGCAGTCAAGCTCTAACTAAAATCCAAATTAGATTACTTATTTCCTACAGAGGTATTCTACAGATAGTTACTTACTTTACTTATAGGTACGTTTGTAGGACGTAGCTTGGATGGATGTAGACAAAATAGATATTTATGTCGGTATAAGTGTACATTGACAATTTGGATATATGTTCTGTGTGCATTGAATTTAAATAAATAGAACAGTAGAGCCGATGCATATATTTAACTGGTTCAACTAAACTAAACTACCTAGCGCAGTTATCTCTCATTCCCCAATGCATTCACTACAAGCGACACACTTAAGTAAGATTAAGTTAAAACTATCCATCTGAACTATAATCTCAGGGAAAAGAAAAAGAAAACTGGTATAACTTGACTTTAACCAGCTTAGCTTTAAGTTACAGTTGTTAAATAACTATGATTTCCTATGATACATGCACTGTACATACAAGATAACATAACACTGCGCACTTGAATGCACTGCAATGCCGTAATTTTGAAATTAGATTGACGACTCCTCTTCTTCCTTTGCATTACATTAGACATTCGATGAATATTCAGTCACAGCCAAAACCACACCAGGCCACCCAGATATGTTTTAAGTAAGAAAGTAAAAGTTCCATTTTCCAATGCAACGTTTTCCAGTCTCATCCTCACTTTAGCTCTATACTTTTATTCCTACATAACAGCGTAACGTAACCAAAAGTGGATTGACTTTGACATTTACTACTTTGATGTATGCACTCTGTTGCAAGTACGTTTGCATCTGTGTGTAGTCTACACTGTACAAATGTGTGGGAATAGGTATTAGCATCTCACTCATCTTTAGGTAGTTGTAATAGGTACATAAAACTGCTGAAAGCGAAAACCAAAAATGCAGAATGCAAAGGTTGCACTTTGATACTTAAGTTTTTCATGCAGTACGCATGCAGTGTTAACAGTGGTTTATGCCTAAAGACATTTTTAAAGTGGAGAACAGAAAAGTACAGCACATCCTCTCATTTTTATAAGTCAATGGTTTTCACGCAACAGTAGAGTTGAGTCAATCAGGCGTAGATCCCATAATGAAACAATAATCCTAATGTGGTCATACCCATTCTTCCGTGAAACTGTTTTGTCCAGTTCAAAAGAAAAGTGGTAATAACTCTACATATTATTGCTTAATGATTTGTCATCACTCATTTATGTCTAACAGTGAAAAGATCTACAGAAATTCGTGTTATTTTCAATTTGGGCATGTGGGCTTTGATATCTTTGTAAATATTAACATGTGTAAAAAATAATGTTATAATTACTACATAGGTGGACAAAGGACAAATAACATGATAGCTCTATCATTAAACAGTCCTGAGTCTTATGTACTGATCACCCTTATGGTTTACCATAAGTAAAAAATTTGATTTACTAAAAGAAAGAAAGTGATGTTGACAAGTTCATTGATCGACTAAATAGTAGATCACTTCAGGTATACGTTACAAAATGTTTTTCCATGGTGCGTAGTCGTAAATAGGTTCTTGGTCTTTTACTCTTGACATTGAATGTAGATTAGTGTAGTGCGATGTGAAATACTACTGTGATGTAATGAAAAGCATGAACATGGGAAAAAATGGGATTCAAAAGACACGGATGCTATGCTATTGTGAACTTTCGTATATGTAGTAGGCATTTCTGAAGATCCAAGTATAATCATTGCGTTTGTGTTATGTGAAGGTAGAATTACTTGCAAAAAGTTTGAGTAACTTAGCCAAGCACTAACATTCTTTATGCTCTGTAACATTATGATAAATTTCCAACTTGTGTGCAACGAACTGAAAAATGAAATAAGCTATAGTATACTTGCACTGTACAACAATGGAAATATGGCGAGCAGATTACTAGTATTCGTATAACTTCTGACACTGTGGAAATGATGTGAAATAACAATGAGCAACTCTGCCCACTAATATCTTGAGACTTTTTGTGGTGCACACTGTTAGGGAATATCTACAAGTGCAAGCATTGTCCTACTCTGCTAGATAGATAGATTAGATGTACATGTGCTACGAATTTAATATGCGTTTGACAAACCACAAATGTAAGATTCTGTAGCATACAAACTTACATGTGTATTTCGTTAAGTATAGGAACCAAAGCATAGTTTAAGTTCTTATAATAAAGCGTTTGTGTATTAGGTGTAAGTGCAATGTAACTGAATAACTTTTGGTACGACACTTTTTTCAACTACAGTCAGATATGTAAGAAGATAATATAACTTCTCTTGATTTAAGACTAAGTATCTGAAAAACTTGAGTAACTGAACGTTTCAGACTCTATTGAGCAAGTATAGATTATCTGTTCTATAGAAAAGTGTTGTCAGGTCAATTCAAATACTTCAAAGGCTTGAATAGAGTCTTGCAGGTTCAGACATTATGAAGCTACGAAAGCCATTTGTCTACAGTCTGTAAAAGTAAAAGTCGTTATATTTATATTAGCATTATACAGTAGTAAACTGAAGAGTAGATACTATGTAGCTGATTTAATAGTTTCCTTGTACATACATGATTATACAAAGGTTCTTTTTTCTTTTACATATCATGTAATATTTTGTATCCTCATTGAAGTGTGTATGTGTTATTCTATGTCGTATCTTGTCTCAGTTTGTCCTATGCAAAGGTCAGTTGGCTCATTTGGAAAGGAAATAAGTTCAGTTCATACTTTTATTCATAGCACGGTTGAACTAAACTTTGACTTTACTGGAAGGAACATTGATATTACATGGCATAGTTTATTTTATTACCAGAGATGTACCTATTGCACTTTACACTCAATAGAGTATGGGCAGTGCAGTGGAAAGCATAATAGTTTTCTGTGAACATACTCAGAAGCAAGTCCAGTGAAAGAGAACTTGTAATAATATTATTGCTCTTGTACTATGTATACTGGTAAATGTTCTGTATAATAATGCAATGCATTTCTTGGTAGCTTTAGCTGCACATAATATTCATGATCGTGTTAGTAATATCACTCTGTAGGCAGATGCAAAGGTTCTGGAGTTTGGTTTTATATTCTATAAGGAAACTGAATTCGAATTCGTTACACATTTGCATTACATTTCTCTAAGTACAAAGCTTGGACAGGGACCTCAGATGTATTACTTGACTGAAAGTCAAAGTGAAATGAAAACTCGAACTCGTTTCCAGATCGTATCACTAACACCAACCAACACAAGAGCATAAAAGGATTTTCTTCAATTTATTCAACTACTACTTCTTACTTAAACTACTAGTGTCCATCAGTTCATTTCATCTCCGTCCATTTCAATGTTTGTTCTGGGAATGCATTTCCAAATGCTACATGGACTCTGAATTGCAAAGTGCAAGGCAGTGAGGGATAACCAAATGTCTTTACAAAATATGAAGTTATCATGATATATTTTTCTGACTTCTTACTACAAGTTATTACGTTAGGTAATACTCACTTATTACAAACGATCTGACAGACAAAACGAATCTAGTATGCAGAATTATGACCTTTTATGAGCTCAGGATTATGATGGAAAACCGGAGACGTATCGAATATTTTATTATTCCCATCTTTTGGCTACGGATTAACTTGAATTCCCTTGTTTCGTTTTCATTGTATCAGCATAAATTATTGGTTGCTTTCAACTGTACATGTTTTTACTTTTATAAGGTATCATTTGCGTAGCATTTTTGAATGACAGATTATTACCTGCGTCGACAATTAGGCATATAACTTTTTCAATGTAAATTACAACTTCCCACTTGTATGACAAATCTTTGCATTTAGGAATTACTTGTCGTACGAGCGTGACTAAATAATATTCTGAAAACTGTAAGCAACTGTAGCTCATCGATGATGTTTTGCTTATTCATGTTGTACTAATACACGGCTAGCAAACTTCTACCTGCGTATTACATACGATTAGAGATGTGTAAAATCCAGACACTCCTATTTTATTTACATTAAATTCCATTCTCACCTATATTTGCATAATAATGCGTTGTTATGTATGTAGTATGTATCATAGTTGAGAGTTTGCAATAGAATGGCCATCTTGTCTTGTGTCTTGCATTAGCCTTCCTTTCTTAGGAGTGAATTGACTGGCATGTACAGATACATGACGTTTTTTGTCCTTATACATACTTTCGCAAGGCAGAGAAATGCAAGACAGGGATTGTAAATTTTGAATACCGAATTGGATGCATCTGAAACGATCATGAAATAAGTGACTCTGTTTGCTAGTGCTGAGACGTTAAATGATGTAGTGCGACGTGTGACCACAACTTAAGAAAACAATTATAAGCAAATGACAGGAATCAGAGAATTTTAAATTACTTAAATTATTACAGGAAAGATGTAAACAGAATTTGGGTATTACATAATTTAATCTTTGATACTAAACACTTATCTACGGTTAGGTTTTCTCAAAATCTGGTCCCAGCGGAAACAAGTGTGACACTGACTTTATGTGATTGGCAATAATTACAAATGTAATGTATGTATTGCTTGTGTGTGTAATACTATTTAGGAATGAATTTGAATACTGGGAGTTAACACAATTTATCAAATTATACATTCCATGTTCAACGTAATAGAAAAAATTGTATTTTTCATACAGTCAGTCTTATCGTCCGTGAACTTCGAAAGCCAGATTATGCAGTATAAACTAGTAAAGCATATTCAAATGAACGTAGGAAGAGTCATAAATCATAATCGTAATCAACATCCATAAATTGTAAATAATTTTATTGGATGCGGATAAACCTAAAAAACAATTTCTTTCATTTCAGAAACGATATGATATGGTAAGTAACAAAACAGTGTGAATTCAGTTTTATAGTAATATTCTTCAATTGTGTGCTTTAATCTTATAGTGTCCTTTGTCAACATTAAAAAATCGTTGGCTGCAGGACATGGTATTATATTTGACAAATGCTTGACTGATGTACCATATCTTAAAGGTATATAGCAAAGCTATTTATTTTTCTTATCGCACACTTCAGCTCTAAGAATGTCCGGAGCTCGGCCTTTGTCCATATGCAGATCATCAATTAGTTATTTTTGCTTTCTTGCATACAGCCCATCTTGCCTTTTGTCTTAGGCAATCTACAGAATATTTATTAGAAAGTGACGCTAATGGCGTATTATTTCATTAGCAAATAATGTAGCCTAAGCCTAACATGTCCATAGTGATTTGGCATACCTAATAATATCATATACGACATTTCTGTTTGTATTCAAAGGGTATTTAATATTCATATTTCGAAGGAAGGGCTAAAATCATTTATCTCCTACATGTCGATTCAATTGAAACTGACCAGTGAAAAATATAAGAATTTATTTTAGGCAGCAGAACGTGAAGATTGTACACTTTTAGTTGTGCATGATGGTTCATATATAAATTGTGCTTAATATGTATAATTAGTTTGCCTACTTAGCCCACGTAATATTTTATTCCTTTTACAGGACAGACATGACTCATTCATAATATTTTGTCGTGCCACAAGTTGAATAGATCGAGGAATACTAATTTATAATAACCCGACGACGAAAGTTTTACTAAAGGCACTAAGTTCCCTAAGTAAAAAATTGTGGAAGATAAATATGTTTGCAACGTACACATATTATGATTGTGATTAGCAAGTACTGTTATCTATTAGCGTATCTGCCAGCCAAATGGATAAATGTAATAAATGTTAAGCGAGAGTAGGCTATGAGGACAAAGAGGAGCAGCAGCTTGTTTGTTTCTTTGTTAGATCTTACAGTTACGGTTTGCGAAATGAATATCTTTGTACCTAAAAGTTTCATTACTCCGGGGATTGTTTATATGCAGAAGAGCATTCATGTACCTGCATATCTAAGCGGATATTCACTTTAGCACTTCTTCATAGTTTGCAGAACTATCCAGCAATGTGCGTAATGTGAAAGATAAAGTTTATTTATCATCTCTTGCGTTGTTGATGTTACATACAAGATACAAATATTCGTTTTTCATGTAGATAGACTAGGTATGTATTGTTTACTAATGTAATTAGTTATCATTTGAATAAGAGATAAAAAGGAATAGTAAGTTAAATTCTTATTTCATTGTGTAATACACACAAATAATTTTATACAGCAAAGTATTTCGCTAGCAGCTTATAATGTTGCTGTGAACCTTGGCAGTTATTAAAGCTATTGTGTCAAATGAGTTGAGAATGGTGACATAATACAATTCTAAAAAGTACACGTTTGTAATTAGCAATCCTTACTAATGAATGTAGCAAAAATTCATCCATTAAAATGGATTACTCTTTGTTTACATTTCGTCATACCATGCGGAGTAATGGTAATAATTTATTTGCCAAGCTTGCGGTAATGTGAAAGTATTAGCGAAAGATAAACCAAAATTTTATCGGTTGCAACTTAATTACGTTGCTTAGCTCTTAGTTGTGCTAATGCATCTGATATCAATGTACACTATGTAATGTCACATTAAGGTAGATTGACCTTATGGATAGAGAGCGGTAGTTATGTAGTTTGTTTAACCCAATGACACTAATTGCCATATGCATACATAAGTTCAAAAAGGCTTATCGCAACTGTGTCAGACTTGCACTTACCTGTGTGACAATTACTACTCTTTTGCCTTGTTTAGTTCTGTTTGCATCCTAATGACATAGTCATCTTGATTATTTAAATATACTAGACACTTACTTAATAACAGAGATAATCAAAAGGAAAACAATGACTGCACCTGGTTCCATGTGTGTGCAAAGGTCAACTTCTGTCTATCTGTGTTTGTGGGTATATTTATTTAGCTTTGTGCACTGAGCATCTGTTTCCATGAAATGTAAAAACATCAATCGAGAGCCAATCGATAGGCTCATTGAGAAATAAATGGGAATGCGAAACGAATGTAAATGACTGATAATTGTAAGGTGTGTCCACGTTTCGAGTAGTAATTGTTGTCTAACTTGTTGTGCACTTAAATACTGGAATGATACTCTTCTATTGCACATTGTACTCCATTGAAATAGTATTAGCGACTTTTTAGAATCCTTCATCGCAGGATAACACAATACAATAACGCATACCTTTCGTATAATAAGAGTAATAAAATATATCTGTGAATGTGTAATGAAATCTAAAGAACGTGATGCAGTGAAGCCAAGTCCATGATGATGATAATGATGATGATGGCTGGTCGTCCGTCCTTCTCACCTCGTAGATGAGTTGATATAATGGTCATTAATTCTATGTGTTTCAATTGAGAGTTTTGAGGAGTTGTGTTAGTGTTATCTGCTCAAAAGGGGTTAAGTTAGAGTTAGGCTGCTATAAAGTAAAATACATTCGTAGTAGTGGCTTGGTTTTGTTTGGTCTGACTGTACGCATCTTGCATGTAATTAACAATGCAAGCCCGGGTGGCCATTCATGACATGATTCTGACTATGACCATTGTGAACAAAATGAATTTTACATGAACAAGTGATGTTTTATCGTACTGTACTCGAAAGCGGAGTTAACTACTTATTGTATATGCTGTGAGTTCTTGCTGGAGGATATATTGAAGGCAGGAGTAGTTGTAGGTTGTAATGGCTCATGATACAATCGTGACAACTTTTAATAGCGCCGAGACAGCCTCAAGAGCTTCTTATTAGTAGCTTCACCTACAGAATTCAGTTCAGTATCTAAACAATAATATATCTTTCGTTGCTTGTTGCATACAAATTTATACTTTTACAAAATGTTTACATATGTTGGTACATAATATGCAAAAGCATTTTTTTATATTCTCCGCAAAATTGCACTACTATCAGTAGAAGGCGGCTTCTTTTTCCTCTCACCTTGTTTATGCTAGCAATTCTTTAATGGGTATTGTTTTATTAAAACTGGAATTTTCCCATCGCTTCTAAATTTCTAGCTAGCATTTTTCTGCTGCGTTGAACATTTCGTTATAAGATTGAAAAATTATATTACACGCAATTTCCTATTGGTGTCCACATTCCTGTTTTTCTGAAGTCTTACTTGTGTTACGGGAACAATAAAACATTTTATTGGTTCTGAAGTCGGAGACAAATGCAAACCGGCGATTTTTATTCGTTTACCGGTTTATCAATCATGTGTCGTTAATCGGCAAGAATAATGTGTTATAAATCAATTATATAGTTCAGAATGATCATGTGTTCTATAAACCTATTCATATTAGACGGTGAGCGGTATATTTTGTGGTGGAAATTTTACAGGGATGGCAATATTCATTTTCATTGAATAATTTAATTGGTTTTGAATTCGTATGGTCTCGAGTGAGCTGATGAATACACATTTAACATGGTACCCAAGTAAGGGAGGGAGTATCTATTTACCTTAAAAGTCATTGTTCAAACAAATTAATTCCGGACTTTTGTGTACCTCGTACGTATGAATGGAGATAATTATAAACTGTGTCATTTGTTCTAGTATTTAGTCCCGTAGGACGTATTAGTTACCTGGTGCACAATGTAATTTAGTGTATCCGTGTAAGTTATCTAAACTGCACACGTAGCTACTATGTAATCAAAATCATGTAAATCGTGTGCAGCAAGAGATAAGCGAATCATTCTTCATGCCATCAAACATGACAGCAGAGCGTTTAGTGCAGATGCATTAGTCTCCCCGGTCGTGCTTGGGTTGACTTTTGTAAAATTATTATAGTTAGGGTAAATAGAACGGAAGCACGAGAATTGAAAATCAATAATTAATTGTTGAAAATTAGGCTATTTTGTGGTTGTTAGTGTAATTGGAGTTTCTTTTTATTGGCAGGGTTAGTGTTTGTCGTTTGTCTACCCCGTACCTCTACATAATGGCGAGATAACCCCTTTATGTCTTTCCACTCTTTCTAGTACATGCTTTTCCTGATTTTCTACGTTATAAATAGGATTTTTTGTTAAGTAAGATCATGGGGTTTTATAATGTACTTTGAGTTGATGGAATATTGTACTTAATGCATAGTTAATGTAATATTACTTCCAGGAGGATTTCTTACTGTCTAGGAGCTACCATAAATATGTACCACCTCCCAGACAAAACCAGTAGTAATACGAGTGTCATTTCTTTATACGGAGGCTCTTTTCACAATTACCTACTTAAATATAAAGACTTTACAGTAGGGTACGTGTATGGCATTGCATACGTGAGTTCAATTTGGGTAAGTTTGAATACCATGGTCGTGCAAAAGTTAAATCAGTTATGAATGAATTTTTTATGATTGTGAGTAGAATAGAAGAATATTATTATCCGGGTACTGTTTTCTGTGTGGTAAAATAATAGGATGCAAAGGTAGTAAAATTTGATACCCTCTAAATAAGGAGATAATGGATAGGCGATGGCGTGGCTGTAGTTAGTTGTGTCTGGTGACCTTTGCACAGCACAGGTTCAATAATTTACAATGTATTACATTGCAATACTATATTACCACGTTTACCATAAAATATTTATGGGGCTAATAATTGAAATTGTTGAGTAGTTTAAGTTTAAGTTTAACTTCAATGTCAAACCTACAGGGCAGAATTTGACAAGGATTACCTACAACATTTGAGTTAATAACCTTATTAGTTATAACCTAGGCAAGCAAAATTGTCGTAATAGGATCGTTATAAAAAGCGGGTTCCAATAAAACCGGTACGCACTGGTAATAAAATGTCTATGTTGGTTGTTTAAGCAGTCATTTCGCAATGGTGAGTAAATAAATGACATGTAGTTAATTTTAATATCCTTACTGCATTCATGGTCAGGTTTGACCACCAACAGTGCCTTCATTTAGTGTACAGAGTTAAAGTACGAATTATAGCATCTTGATCTAATCACTTCACTATGTAAGGGTGTAGTAAAGCAAAATCCCGACTGTTCTGCTCAGTGACTTCGCGAAACACCAAAAGGAAATGTTTAATATGTTAAGAATTTTTGTGTTAACTTTATTACTTTCTCTGCGTTCAAATGGAATAATTGCGTTTGTCTACACTTCTTAAAATACAAGTCCGTTTGCCGAACCATAAAACTAGACAATAAGTACATTAATTTCAAGGCTTTCATTAATGCATTACCTACCACATACAAACCGTGTTACTTACTTATCACGTAACAATTATGTGGTATTTACTCATTCATAAGTCTTGCTAATGAAACCAACCCTTAGTTAGCAGCATACCCGTCCCTCGAATAATTAATGTCTTTTACCTGTGAAAGTATTCATGCTAACCACAACGTAAATTTAGTTGATAAACCTTTATCTGCAGAAAATACAGTAAAGTGGACTTTTATTCAAATTCTTTCCTGTTTCGTTTTCTGGTAGCTAATTGCTCAAGAATATTGTACATCATACAATACTATTACCTATTTACTAGCTACTACTAATGATCGAAGTAAATAACGTATGTATCTTGACAGGCTAATATTCTTCTGTGTAAAAAAGCATCCTTTGCCTGTCGTAAGACATTTTTCTTTTCTTTAAGTTGGCATTTATTAGTTGAAAGTGAACCTGGACCGTGCTCACTATCTTCTAACGAGTAATAAGAATAGCAGATAAATCAAGTTTTGCTTTTAAGGAATGAGAAACAAGAGATTACGTAATCTGTCGCACTTAGCATTAGTGTATTCTTTGTTAAGCTACTAGTAGACATCAGACATACAGAAGAATAAAGGATGTAGTGCAGGTAATGTTTCAGATGATGTATTATTGTTATTAAATATACCTACTCCAGTCGAGTCAAAATAGTAAAAGTGGGATGAACGTTTTTACACATCGTATTGTTTGCCTTTGGCAAATGCTGGCTATCTTGATTTGTATTTGTCTATTTGTGGTGATGCACTTACACAACCTAAAGTGACGTGTAGCATTAGGTACGTGGACACCAAATTAGGGCTTATCTCCAAAGAGTGTCTTCGTGGATGTTGTTCTCTTTATTTTATTAACGCAATAGTTAAGCTAATAATGTAACTTGAAGAGTGAGAATATGAGCTGAATATGTTTGCAAGGATTCTGTACAAGTGACACAATGCATGCAATATCCTTTACTGAAAATTTGTTTTGGCGTGGCTAACGAAAATAAAGAAGACCTTGACTCACTTTGTTAATTTCCTTAAAAACATGCAATGTTTTCAACTTAAATCTATTGATGTAATTGTTATTAAATATCTACCTACTCAATAAAGGCAGATGATCCATGTCTAAGAATTCGTGAAGATGGTGCCATATTATGATTGACAGGAAAAGTGAACGTTTACACTCAACACAGTTTTGTGGGTGTACTATAGTGTTTGTCTTGTCTGGGATGCGAATTAAAGTTAATTTTACTATCCAAAATTAAGCTTTGGACTATTTAGATGTGTAATTTTGTAACAAAAAATGGTCTGAGACCTAAATATTTTGATTGACCCTTGTGCGTTAAATTTGAGATAGGAGTACAAGTACAAGTACGCATGCATGCATTACAGTACACTAAAAAGGTGTACCTGACAATATTATTGTAGTAAATACGTTTCAACTTGAAATACATTATGCAAGTTAATAGATAGTATTTGTTTTTCTCGTGTTATATGTGGGACATGTATGTTTGTGCCAGTATTTTTCCATTTTTTGTAGGACAAATGCTAAAGACACACACCCAATTCAAAACCATTTGACTGTAGTATTATGTGCACTTCAAATTATTACCTATATAACAAAAGAAAAACACTTATGCATATTCCTACTTATGAACAACAATATAAATAGTATTTTTCTATGCTTATTACATTGACAAATTCATGAGTAAAAGAACAGATTGTCACGTCGTGTCATGTCATGGTAAAACTACTATTGAATACATTAGGACTAGCTGTATACATAACACTTTTATATGTAATAATGCCTATAGAATGAACAAATCATGCCGTAAAGTTTCAGTTCGTATCCTTTCATTAACACTGACAAACGGTAAATAGTGACACAATCAGAAATCAGATAAGCATTTCCAATGAAGGTATAATACTAATACTTAAAATACAACTGAATTGATGTTTCAACCTGAATGAACGGAAATTAAAATTTAATAATGTTAATTTTTATAATGGTATTACCTATATATACTCTGCCAAAATGAGAATGATAATTTTATGAAGTGCGATATTGAATTTTCTTTTTGCATGAAACGTAATAATTTTATTGAAATTGTATTAAAATAATTTTAAGACTAAAGTAGTATCTTCTACTTTTCGCACCTTAATATCAAATCCGCAATAGTTCCAAAATAAAATACTATACCGTTGTGACGTAAAGATTCCAAAGGGGTTTAATTTGAGTATTTTTCTTTCTTCGTGGCAGGACATGTGAGAATTTATAAATTACAACCTGTCAGAATACATACACCAGATTTAAATTTTTACAGGTAGAAAATAACGGGTTCTTACCAATACGGATAGTTTTGGAGTGTAAGCAAACTGTGGGACACAAACTAAGATGAAAATAAATGGGAGTGACTGCGACTCTTCTGTCTGATCGTGTCATGCTCGTAATGTGTATGTAATGTTTTCTGTACCAGTCAATAATGTATGCAAATGACTGTTCTGTTCAATATAAACAATCTCTGAATGCATCTGTAAAGTTCTGGTTCTGTATGGCTGTGCTATAAATCAGTATAGGAACATTGTTGACAATGATCTGACTGTGGATAGTTGGTGTCTGACGCCTGGCTGGGCGACTGAGATTGTCGTGTCATTCAGTTTCGATTTTATTGATAATGGAATGTGTCTGGGAAAGTTTTCTTGTCAATGGAGTGTTAATAAGACCCATTGAGATGGACATGGGGAACTTTTGTGTTTTCGGGAAATGGGCACCGTTCGCTTTCCTATTCATCTGAATTGCATTGATGCTGGTAGATGAGCTTTGATAACAATGACACCATGACGAGGCCTGATCGCTCAACTCAACTGTGTATCAATGTCTTCCACTCACTCTCATCCAGTAGCTTCTGTTACTCTTGCATTTGTTAACCCTTAAACTACATTTATACTCAGGCCCTTAATAAATGAGTAGAATATAATAATTATTGTTAAGTAGTGCAGGGTATATTTTATAGAATATTGTTTTGTACATTGTTGCAAGGGGAGTCTTTTGACAGTGTCGTATGTCATACTGCCAAAATACATATCCTAAAAGCATAATAAATGTAGGAGAGTATAGTGGGTGAGTGTGTGTCGTGCGTAAGTATGTGAATAAGTGAGCGTCCGTTTGTGAACTCTGATCTAAACTAATCTAGAGCTGTCTTCATTTATTTCATTACTCATTTTGATTCGTATTATTATGCCTAAATGGTTATATTTATACTTATAAAATGATAATGCTCAATTTTATCCCCTAAGGACACAAAAAGATACAGATAGAGAATACATAGATACATTATTTGTCTAAGATACCCACATCGCTACTTAAATGATACTTTGCGATATGCTGTAGAGGGCACATTTTCTATTAAAAACAAAGCACGTAGGTAGGTATACTACAGTACTAGGTGTGGTGTGTGTACATTACATTTCGGCACGCATTAAAAGATAGGAATCACAAAATTCTAGAAATGCTAGCGTGAAATCTGTTATTCTGATAAGAAGGTTTATGACTGTATTTGTTTTATAGTCAACATGCCAGAAATTGTTAAGCAACATTAATTTCCTTGGCATATTCTGTATTGCCTGGATAGCCTGCCTGGATATCTGTATAGTAAAGATAAAAGTATGTAAAAAATTAAGAAGTCATGATTTCTATAGTACAGGAATGAAGAGGCAGCTATCATAATTTGTTACGCTTCTTCAGCTATATTGGCAGACGTTTAATTTTTTGACATTGACTGAAATCCAAATGAGATAAGTTGGTGAAATTAATGTGGAACTTGACAGGGTGTGTAAAGCAATCTTGTATTGACAATAACTGTACATTCCCCTTCCCAGAATAAGTATTTGCTATCTTATGTCATTTGAACTGTTAAAGGTCTAATGGTTTATGGTCTGACAAAATAACTGACAATGAAAAGCTTGAGGAATTAAACTTGTGACTTAATTTGAATGGATAATTATTATCATTATTACTGTGTGGATTTTTATTTAATATTTGATAACTTTGGTTGTTGCAGGAGAGGATTCAGAATATCAAGGAGAAGAAAATGACGACGATGATGAAGACGTTGGACAAAATGTCATACCGGTGATAACGAGTGAACGAAAGACCTATCAAGAAGAAATTTCAAACTCAGTTCGATTACCATGTCACGGCGAGCATCTCAGTAAATAATATTTATTCATATTATGTATTCATATTATGCACAAAGAGTTTTCTACCATGTTTAAGCATTTTATACTTAGCTATGTACGTATTTAGCTTATACTGAGCTAGCTTTTAAAGGAAACACGTAGAACGAGATTTATAACACTTTAAAAAATTTGAGTAATTTAAAAAAATCTAATGTGAACTACTTACCCGTTCAATTGAACTAATAATAATTTTTATTTTAAAATTGTTAATGTTATAGGTAAATTGCAACACATATACTAATACAACACTTTCATTTACTAAATTGTGAATTCTGTATTATAATTTCCTATAGAGCATTTCGCACTTCTTTGGCACCGAGGAGAGGAACTGATTGTAGTTGGAGATGCAGTAGTTGTTGAAGACAAGAGAATTACTATAGAAAACTCAGGAATGGATTTAATTATTAGGAATTTAACAGCATCCGACGCAGCCGTATACAAATGCAGTGTATCTCAAAGCAAAGACAAAAGCCCTGTATTCATCGAACACAGACTGGATATTTTATGTAAGTCAAATTATTTATACATATTATAAGGTAATTTGCTTATATTTTCATACTAGTAATACGGTTTGGAGGCTTAAAATAAGAGAAAGTAAGTTTCACCTTAAATATTTGTACTACAGTAATTTTGATATTAGTATTCGAGTTTGTTAGGACTGATTTGTTAGTAACAATTAAGTAGGCATCATACGAAATGGAATTGAATGCATGTCAGGTTTTTTAGTTCTATTGTGTTCGAGCGTTTTGTGCATAACATAACTGTAACATGAGACAAGGTGAAGGTCTGAAGGTAGCTATTTCCTGCACGCATTTCCTAAACGAGAGTAGGATAAGCAAGACAGTGCATTAAGCTTGTGCTATAGAATTGGCCAGGCTAGGTAAACACTGAGATGAATGGAAGTTGGATTGTAACCAATAAAAAATTCTCGATTGTACCTAGCAAATACTATAGTATGTGTCGGTATATGAACTTAATAGTGCCCAATTTCATACATAGTTAACACTGTAAACACTATTAGTACAATTTGTACATTGTTCTACTATGCTTAACAGAACACACTTTAACAAGTGCGTTGTATTGTGTACAATGTACACATGTCCACAGATTGTTGGAATGGAAATGACGGGATGGAAATGTTTATAGCGTTACTTTGTACAATAAAAGTCCTACAAATAAAATTCAATGTAGACTTGAACTAGATAATTTACTAGTAAGCAAAGTCAGGACTAGACCAGACCACCATGTGTGTCTGAGCGTAAAACCTTGACAAGAGTATCAAAGTATTTCATCGGAAGAGCATATCAGACTTAACAAGGAGATTGCATCAAATACATACAGAAAAAGAACTCGGGAACATTAACCGGCAACAAGAACTCGAACATCTGACTGAAGACGGGTGGGCATTGTATTGTAATGTCGAGTGGATTTAATTTCATTAGTTTTGACATGGTAAAACCTAAGAATATCGTCTTAGTTTTACGATCTTACCATCGCCTTTATAATATAATAAGTTGTTAGGTAGCTAAAATAATGATGAAACAAACAGAAAACAAGATAACGGTAAAAGCTAGATATCTTGGTGGGTTATATAATATTTGATATAGCCACCACGTCTGCTTTCATGTCACTGTCAAAAATATTCAACCGGAAAGAAATGAGCGTAGAAAGATTATATAACTGATTGACATTAGTAATGTACATATTACATTTATTAGCAACCATATTTTTGCTGTCCACAAATGGTGCTATGCAGGATATGGAAAACCAGCATAGAGAAATGAAAAATCCCGAGGATAATTTACTGATAATGATAGTAAACACAAAACCACTTAGAGAATAATTTTGAGACCACTTTCGGACCTTCAACATTATAAATCGGTATTATGTAGCGAAACTTTTCCCTCTATAGTAATATTACACGACTAGTGTATCAATAAAGCGTAATTGCAGAAGGTTGTGTCTATGATCACTTTATTGTTGAAAGTAAAAAGAAAGTGGGAAAGTTATTATTTATGCCTTTTACTACATATATTAAGCATGCTGAATTTGAAGTTACAAATTATGCTTGAACAGGGGCAATAAATGCAGATATTTGCCATGTTACTTTTACTAGATATACATACTTACCGACAGATAAAGAAGAGAAAATATTGACTACTATAGATTTATTAAGAATTAACAAACTTGTTCTTATTTTAAGAAACAAGTATTATCGTAATATTGTTGCAGGTAATGAAGGTGAAACTTACTCTCATTTTTAGTTAAGAATAATAATTGGTAGACCAAATGGTATATGAGATGCATTTAGCATGATGATGTTGATTAAACGTAAAAAACTTGCGTATATTTTCAGCCCCTCCACGCGCACAATTCTCTTCATCCAATCTTGTCGTGAAGCAAGGTGAACCCATCAACTTGGCATGTCGTGTGGATGGATTTCCTACTCCAACCGTCTCGTGGGAACGAAAGGTACAAATATTGACTTCTTAACTATTCTTAACTATAATTTTAGTATCTACTATAGATAACAGTAGATATAATATGATAGCGGTTCAAGTTTTGTAAACCGAATTTTTTATTCAATGAAATAGTAAGGTAACGGCGCCTTTTCATGTTCACCATTTTAGTTTTGAACACCAAGCACCTCTTTGGTCGTGTAAGTTTTGAATGACCATTCAGTCAATGCTCACGAAAGATGCCATGTCTCCAATTTCGAATTAGGGAGTGATATGTCATATAATTATGATATTGATATTTTTGATATGCTATAAATCTAGTAAAGGGGGAAAATATTGCATTTTCTATTTCAATTCACTTCCTTCGTAGAGAATAGAAACGAGTAGATAAATTAGTATTAACTTTACATAGCCATAGCATGAGTATTCTGAGTCCCTGAACAAACTTATAATTTTCCAGTTATTGAACCCCTTATTGCATAACTCTTATTATTAAAGCATTGACATAAATAATACTTGATACAAGTTTATAGATTTTGTATAAACAATTCATTTTACAGTTTAATTTGCCAGAATGTTTTTCGACATGAATTATACATAGAGTTTCTTACTATACTACTAATACTACTATTGTTTCCATTACTAATAACCACTCGACTTTTGTATGTTGCTAATCCACAGTTACAGTGTTGCGTTTTTGGCTCTTCCGTTTCGTTTCGTGCGTGACATATTTCCAAATTAGGAATCTCAATAAATAACAATAGGTTGTTGTCATTTTCCACCCAGTCAGAATTCATAATATAGACATTAACGAGATAACCAATTAGCTTTGCTATACCGTGTGTATTAAGTTCATTAAATATACAGTTTGGTTCTAGTTCATTTGCTTACTGCTGATCATGTAGTTTTGTAAATGCTCGGAGTAAATATGTTGTGATGTTGATGAGAAAGAAAAACACTCCCGACTATAAAAATTAACTGACTTGTTAGATGACGTGATTATTTACAACCCTCTAATGCTAATCCCTGGAACAGTGCAAGTCCAACTATATATACATCAGCGTATCATTTTAAGGATGTGTTGTCTGACTTTTACTTGACTTCGCTATCTATAGGTCGAACCGATTGGGACGCTAAAAATTACTGCATGATCATGTAAGTAATTTTTTCTCACGATACGAAACTGACTAAAGCGTAAGATTAATTGCAAGGAGGTTTCGCTTCAGTCTTTGGAGTTATAACGTACAAGGATAAAATAACATATTTACTGATATGTATAATGATACTTTTATTTATCGTTAGTACCATTAGTACGTTCATTGTGCGTTGCATTGCATTCATTTACATGATATTACATAACAAGTACTTAGTATTAACATTATGGGCAGATCAGATTCACATTACAATGCATGAAGACATATATCATACATACAACTTTATTAGGATATCTAGTTTCAATTGCAATGCAGATGTCGATGTCGACTCATTGTCTTTATGAAACCGACACTTTTATGTTTCTTGTTATTATTACGCAAAAGAATTCTTTATTTAGTTATTAGTCATTATCATTATTACATCATGATAATAAATCTTGTATTAGTAGGTAGTAGGTACTTAATTTCTGCATTACCATAAAGGCAACATCGTATGGAATTACGGCTTACATAAATACATCCACATTGCTTATTAATTAACTAATTACTAAAAGAGATACTTAATAAAATTACTTTGCCATTGCATTTAGAAGCAATAGAAGACAGGCATGTTCTTTTGCTTAGATAAGCAAAAAGTATTATTAGCTGCTCCTGATTATTTCATCCCAGTTTTTGTCTAATGAGAAACGGATACGCAGCAGACACGAAAAAAGTTATTTTTACTTTGTGATAGTGTAATGTAAAATCAATTTTGTTTCCATTGATCTAGCAGCTGCAGTAGGTTGTAAAATGGAAAGTAATAAATCATTTTTGCAATATTTGCAGTTCATACAATCGAAGAGGGCATGCTTTCTCATGTAATTGCTCATTATATTTGTCATATTATTCATAAAATGTAAAAAGACATGAATGCTTTATGTAAGACAGTGTTTCGGTTAAATCAGTTCGAACAATTAGTCAGTAGGAGCTATTCATAACCTTTTTTCTAAGAACCTCTTAATATTGTAATCGGATCTTGTAACAAGGAGTAGATTTCAGTTTGTGTAAGCAATTAACGATCGATCATCCATTTCTTTCCCATTCATTGCACTCTTAATATTACATGCTTTAATGTTATGATGTGATAATGCCATTCTATTTTAACGACTAAAAGTCAGCAAGCAATGACTATCATGAATCAGTTTAAATATAAGATATCCAAGGGTAAGTTAGAATAAAGATGCCATTAAGATAAATATGCACCGTCTATTGACGTACGAGTTATTACATCTCTAAACTTCATTTTATACTATCGTATGTCAACTTCCAAACTAAAGATGAATTCGATCTAGTTTAATATATTTTACCACACACGTGGAAAGCGCATTTCATTGTCAGATTTATAGCTGAAAGAGCGAGGGTTAAAACGATTTAGTTTAAACTATTTATCAGTAGTGATTAAGATACTTGTTTCTCTAAGGAATGCAGTAAATACTCATTAGTACCCATTTTTACCAAATGAGAGAAAATTATACGCATTATATAGTAGAACTCAGAAGATAATTGAATCCAAGCGTTGATAAACAGTTTGAGATTTTCTAAAGTAATTAATAATGCATGCAACACATAACATGTTAATGTTTGTAATATAGCAATATGTGTAAAGTTTAATCGAGGAATCATAACATCCTCAACCTCAATGCTAAGTCAACACTAAATCGCCTATTTTGAATATATTATGGCATTATTTTAATTTTTACAAAATAAAATAAATAATAATCTTCAAAAGTTAATTTAACGAATTCCTATCTATGTGAAGCAGTGAACTAATTATGTACACTCCTAGTTTTGTGCAAGGACAAATTACTTCTCATATTCTATTGGAATGCATTCATTCATATTTGTAGGACTGGTCGTTATACACTGACATGTATCCATTACACACCTACTTGACTTGTGTAGGACTTCATGGAATGATAATGTATGCAAGTAATAAAGGTCTGTTTATCATATGTAGAAATGACTCCTTGATTTTGATTGCCATTGTCACTGTCATGTTGTCAGCATGTCGCGTTAAATGTCTTTTTTCATGTGTTTCGTTGTAAGGACAGAATTACAGAATTAGTTATAGCTTCTCCCCTTCAGGTTTTACATGCAAACTGTGCGAATAAAATTCATGTGGCCATTCACTTGGAATTGCTGCAAAGAGTGTCAAAGTCATATGCATGCATATTAGAATATTCTGTTGTTATAATAGGGAACGGACTCTAATAGAAGTGACACATGATATGACACAAATAAATAGCATACTATCCTGGAGATATTAGTCATATTATGCATACATATTTAGCGGCTTCATTTTTGCTGTTCATATAAAGGTGGATTTACTCCCACGCAATGGAGCTTTAGTTTATGTCAGGTTTTACATTATATAATGTTTGAATGTTGAATGACTTTCGTTTAATGTCATTGTTTGCTGCTTGCGACCTTTGTGCATATTTATTCCCGCTTTCATACAATTCCAAAGCTGTGGACATTGTATTTAGTCTTGCCATGTTAAATCGGAAATTATGACAGAATTATCTGTCATAATGTCACACGAATAGGAATTTAAAAGACGACACTTTTCGGATATTGTGTCAAGAACACGCACTAACAATAGATAAAGGGGATTTGAAGAGCGTGAAATTTTTGTTCCGAGTTGTAAAATGCTTATACGTCCTCAGATACGAAAAAAGTGTAATGTGGTCGTTCCTTTTATGATAGTAAAGGTAGAAAAGAGTTTTCCACGTACACTTGATGGAGATTATGCATTCTTGTTATTGTTGATTCATAAAAGTTTAAAATGTCATAGTAAACTTTAATCCGCTGCTGTAAATGGTCATAAACTTCAGCTTTTACTTTGCGATTCTTTTATCTATACGTAACAATAAGACGTGAAGTAGTATAGAATCTCAGAATCTCAGATATTTCTTTGCAATTCTTCAGTTTATCATGCAGCTAAACAAGAAAATGGAAGTTGCTGAGGTTGAATGTGTATCCCAAATTCTTTCTTTGAAAAAGTAAAATATGGTCGTCAGTTTTATAAAATGTTTTATGACTTTTCTACTTTTCTTTTCGATGTATCTAACTTTAATAGGACAATAATTTCTCGTTCCATAACATGCAAATATTTTTCTTAGCATACCATCAACATTAATGGAATTTAACAAATAGGCATTTCATTATGAATACATACAATTCAATACACAACTACTTCTATGCATTTTATGTATAGATTTCAATGGACTAAAATGCAAACGTGTGTAATATATTTATTTAGTAGTCAACTATATAGATTTGAGAAAAACGACTTTAAACAATATAATATTGCTAAGAACGATATTTAAACAGGTTGCATATTTGTTGGACAAGTGTAGGCATACTGTAAAAAAATAAATATTCTTTAATTGGAAAGTTCAATCTGCACTCTTAATTATTAAATTGTAACAAAAACTTGACTTTTGGCTCGACCCGCTCATCTTTAATTTTACTTTGAACAAGAGTATGTATTCAAGAATGTCTGCCTTTGTCTATATTTTGGCCATGTAAAGAGAGACAGTTAATGATGTTACATAAAAGTTATGACATCGTCAATACATGTTTTAAATACTTTCACAAAAAAATATTGTTTTATTCTATTGAATGCCAAGTTTTTGTTCTACTGAAGTTTCATGGGTTGGATTCCTTATTCGTACGGCTTTCAAGCTGCCTGCATTGCATAATATGAAATCGTATTCATTTCGTTAGGTTCATTCTGTCTAATATATTTATTTCTGTATTCTAACTTAAAACATTTTCCAATATGTATTGGATTATGATTTTATAAGTTTATATTTGAACTAGAGGTAGATGGGTATTCAAAAATAGCTGCGCTGTACTATTGTTAACGTGAAGTAGTTCGTTTTCAATTTTTGTACATGACTCCATGACTGGAATGCAGTTTTCAATTCGGCATTACAAAACTGCTCTGGAAAAACGGTATTACGGAGGAAATTCACGTCGGGCTGACCCGGTTTTTAAAATATGCATTTAAATAATTGTAAGATGGATGAGTGACATTGTGTTACAACTTCAGAGGAAGAATATCTGGAGAGACCACAAGGGGTGAAGTGATTATAGATATTACCTCTTAACATTTCTGTGGGTACTTTTGTTTCTCCAGCAAGAAGCAATGAAAAGAAATTTAAATATTACATGGGGTATGCGGTGCTACTAGAAGTGATGTAATATAGGGAAAATTGTGGAACTATTTAGAATATTGTTTCTTTCTAGTATAACTAATGTTCTCAACACCTGTCGTACATGAATGTTTCGTATAGCTAACAGTACATGAAATAGTATAACATAACATCTACATACTTACAATATACAGATGCCAGTTCGGCATAAAGATGGAACACATGATATGCACTTGATATTTGGTTTGTAATGAGAAGACCAGAAGCAAAAGGTGTCTATCTGGGTAAAAACTGAAACTGGAATTACAGTAAATGGAATGTCAGAATGAACATTTCTTTGGCATTCATTGGCGTATTAGGAAGAATGCCCGTCCTCGCCCGTGTAAAGAGAATTAAGTACACAAGGAATTACACAGAGTTGTGTAACCTGCAACCTGCGGAACCCATATTTAAGTAAAGAGTGTTTTACCTTCCTACAGATTTATCTTTATTGCCTTTAAGTAATTGTGCTATCAACATTCAGAGTGAAAAGTAACTTTAGCAGTTATAGATTCGTATATCATATTGTAATCTTGGAAAACACGTTGGGGTTAAAATTCCAATTAAAGGCTGTCACTGCCAAAACATCAGTTAATATCGTTGAATGTTTATACCATTACATAAGTTTACTATTTGTAAGTGTTTGTTTCTGTTCTGTATGTATTACCATTTTACCATTACCATGAGGTACGGGTACAGAAGCAGGCAAGCTGTGAATATGTAGAGAGCGTAGTGTAGCTAAAAGAAAGCAGAGGGGAAATTCATTTCACATTAATTATTAGTATATAACATGTTTGCTCCTATATCGGAAAAAGTAATAATAAAGTACGATAAGAATCGTTTATCATATGGAATAGTTCAATACGGAAGTCATAAACTAAAAACACGTCCAGAAACTGACGCCGGGCTGCTTCCTTCTGTAGCTAATAGTGTTATTTTAATTTAGATATCTCTGTTCTACATAAATGCAAATGTGTGCAATAATATAGTATTCGGATACCCATATTACTCTAATATAATTTGAAACGAAGCCATAGCCTACATTAATACAGATAGGAGTGAGGAACATTTATAAATAGTATGCCATGCTGTTACTGAATAGAGTTTCCTTAATAACTATTACCCAATTGGCTGTGTCTATTAATGTAGACTGAAGTTTGCCTACTGTATTACGTTTTTTGTTGGGGTAGCTCTAACTTGAGGCTCTAATCGTGTCATATGGAAATGTAAAATTGGTTTTCAAAGCCTTGTTTCACAATACAGTAAATTTATAAGCTAATGTGTAGTGTGTTGGTCAAACTGAGTAAAGTATCTAAATATCGTACTCATACTGTACTCATTGCAATTGAAATTACGTTTTCTGTAACCTAAAGTGTGAGCAATGAATGTAGACATTTTCCCATTGATCTAAAAGTATTTATTTAAAAAGTAAAAAATCCAGGAGCTGAGCTTCGTTAACCTTCTGTTGTGTTTGCGATGGTCTAACTGATTCATTCTCCGTCAGCTAATTGTAAGCCGTTTCGGTTAGTTTCTTTTTAGGCATTGTCAGTTACGTCGAGTTTGACTGACTGGCTGTTTGAAATTGTAAAATATGACCAAGATGAGTTAGGAGTTTTAGTTTATGTAGAAACACCTACATAGAAGATGTAATGTTTGTACCTATCTGCGGGTACTATGCATTACCTACTAAACATGAAGCAGCCTACGTAAACTAAATAGTAAAGCTCACAGATTTCGTTTCATTTGTTGAATACTCAATTCTGTTCTGTTCATTGTCATGTCATGTCATGTGCTGCGGTATTATACATAAACTGTGCAAGTGTTATACTAAAATATTTAGTGAGGCATTAGTCATGTGAGTACTTTCGCGTCTAAGATCTTCCTACTTTAATATTCATCTGGTTTTGTCCAGAAAGCATATGGATTATCCTCTTATGTAGGTAGCTTAACTGACTACACAAGTAATCTTTCCTTTATCCGTACCTTAGAAAGTAAAACCCTTGTGAGAGCTTGGCGTTTTATTTATTCTTGTAAAGTAGATAATACATGGTTTTTCTTCAAGATGTGTTGAATCTTAAAAGTAGCCTGCCAAGCCAAGCCAAACCAAACCACCCATGAAAATATACATAAACATGAATAGGAATACAATGAGGCTAGTATTAAGACATCCTGTTGAGAAAGAGAGTGCAAATTTTTAGTTCCATTCGGTCAACACTTTTCTTTCTTTTACGCTGAGACGTTCAAACTGTATTGTGTATATGTGGAAACTATTATGACATACCTAGGAGTACTGTACGAACACACGAGAATAGTGGAGCATCTGAATTTGGCGACTTTGCTATGCAATCATTCTTATTCACAGTTGACTTTTAGATGTTAAGAGTAAGACCATTTGGAGCCACATAGCACATATACATTTTACTTGGTTTCGTCATTTAATACAGTAATTTAGAGTCTAGCAATGTACTTACATGTAGTACAAGCACATCTTAACAAAGTACATGAGCATTGCAATTTCCCATAGACACAGTAAGAGTGCTTTTAGAATTGCATTACGTATTGTATATTGGCAATGTAGTTTTACCATATTACTCTCTTCCCTCGAGAAGATAATATATTAGACATACAAGAATAGGATGTAGTGGGTGAGCAAAAGAGTTTATTGCAAATTTTTATTATTTGCAGATGTGCTCAAGACGCTTTACCCAAGTCTTGGGTTTCATTCTTTCGTTATGTAGAACATTTGCAAAAAATTTTGCATTCCACTAAGCCTTACTCTTTTCACGTAGGTTTACTCTGCATTCGACGTTGTATTTATGTACTTATAAGCTAAGTGTAAGTTATAAGAATAAGACTAAGGTATATTTTAAGTAAATGCCATTGCCTCTGTCTTGGGTTTCTTTCCCTAGCTGGCATTGTCTTGTCTCTGCTATTACTCCCTTTCTTTCCCATAGCTTAACATTAACGGTAGCAGTTGCTAAAAGCTGAATGCATTTATTGTAGTTTTACACACGTAGTAAAGAGTAGTGCAAGAATAGAGGCAAACCGGCAAGAGAAAGATAGGACTGCGATGCGAGTTGCTTTGTTTTAGTAGTCTAGCGAACCAGTTTAACTCGCTAAAGTGCTAATGCTAATGGTACACATTGAGCTGACCTAATGGCCCTGTTTTCTAAGTACGGGCGTAATAATAAATATTGTTGTGCTAATGACTGTCAGTGTAAGTGAACAAGAACCCGAGCGACATGCCAGACAAGGACGGACTTTTCCTAGTAGCCTTTGTTAACCAGATCAGGGCTGAAGGAGAAATAAATGGGGTAAAAGCATGTAACGTGATGCCTAGATGCAATACAATGATATAAAGTGCCCAGGAAGCTAGCCAGCTTATTTACTCGTGTACATATTACAATAGCCAGCTTCAGTGTGCTTTCTTTTTTAATCCTATTAACTCGCACCGACATTGATGGCATTAACTGGCAGTTAGTATTTAGTGGAAGAATCACTTAAAAAACTAGAAGGTTGGATTTCGGATATACTAAGAGCTGGGAATTAGATGTAGTGTGTAGTAATAGTAAGTCAAGGAGATATCTGCTTACCGGACTATATTATCATTAGCTATTATGAAGAGTAGAAATGTCGGATGAAATGACTTGATAAGAATGTGGAAGAATCTAGTTAATCTTTAGGAACATTCCCTGCTGCTATTCCTCAGTAATTGTACTTAGTATTATTATAGTCTTTGTTGTTTTATTTCAGTGAAATGCAATCTGACGGAATAGATTCTTGTACTGACATATAATATATAATGGGGAGATGGAGTATAATGGGTAATGAACTTAGGTAGTCAGACAGAGAACAAGGTGTGAATTTCATCGGCATTTGTCCTTTTTACTTTTATTTCGTTTCGCTTCACGGAACAACCACAGACAAAATGTTAAGCCGAATTGTAATTCAGCCAGACAGACCTCATACTGACTGGAACTGGATTAGTAGGAGTCTCGCTCAATATGACGGGTGAATATTACTTCATTGCCTCTTCTTTTACTTAAAGTACATTTTCCCTGATGCTTTCAGATAGCATTATTTTGGTTGTACGTTTACGTTGTACGCTCCTTGCATAACTCCAAAATATTTTTCACAACAGTAAAATATCGTAACCTCATTACATTCATAAATTCTTCTGTTGAAAAACAATGATTGAAAACCAGAGGGTTGGAATGAAGAATAACGTTCGACTCACTCATCTCAAACTCTTACAATTAGGGTAGGTGCCTTACCAAACTCTATATATTTGTAATACTGAAATGCTTATATACTCTAGCACTAAATAGACACCTAAAAATTAAGTGCTGAAGCTGAACCCAACCTCTGTTGCTTTACTACCAATACTTACACTGATAGTTTCTAATACTGAATTTCTATGAAATATGCATTGGATATTATAACAGAAATTTATATTTGTACAGTAAAAGGATTAAATACATATAATATGAACGTGTGGATAGATGGATAAATGAATGGAAGAAACGGAAATCATTACATGGGCTAAAATGTTACATCCGCTTTTCCAGCGTACAATGTATAAGCAATGTAACTAATGTAAGTCATAAGTAGTTTCTGTTGTACACCAAAACATAAACCAATACATACGATATGTAGAAATAGAAAATAGGGAAGGTAAATGATATTTCCAAGGGAGATGTATGCTAGTATGTGTAATATCTGAAGCACAGCGAACAGTGAAACTAAGCCATATGGTGGAAAATTATCTCTGTTTGAACTCACAACACAACAAAGTAGACATTCATAACCAAACTATTTTACTTGTATTTTACCATTGAATATTGTTATTTTTTATTTAAAATTATGTATGAAGTTTACGATGCGATTCTTAATCTTACGGCAATCCAAAGCAGAAATATTTCACTCAAACCCAATAATATAACTTTCTTATGTGTAAAATTGTTTGTGATCAGTTATTTTCCAGTACTTGTAGTTTTCCTTTCTTCCAGATTCATATAGCAGGGTTTCTATTTCTTTATTTCATCATGTTCACGGGTTTAAAAATATTTAGAGTATTACTCACAGTAAACCTAATTGTGGAATACTGGATTTCGACTCCTTAACTGGTAGCTTCTGATTACAAGTCGTAAGGCCCACTAAAACTGAAACCATATTTTAAGTGTGTGGAAGTCTGCAATTATGATTACCGCAGTAGTGCACTGAAGCTTGGACATAAAAGAAATATAAGAGTGTTGCTTTATTCACAGTCTGTACTTATACTCGTGGTGCTACTAATAATGATAACCAACTTTAAGACCCAGACTAGTGATTATTTTTTTACTTTTTCTTCTGTACTTTTGCCTCTTTCTAAAGATTCATATCATATTTTCTGTACTTGAACGTAATGAGTATTAGTATACGGGTGGTTAAAGAAAATAGTATGCGATATAGTTAAAGAAAAAATGTTGGTAGCAGGGGAAGTATATTTTGTAAGTTATGTAATGTGTCGGTCTTTGGTTTTAGCTGACAGATATACACCGTGTTGTCTTGTTCTGTCGGTCCATGTGACGGTCACCAAAGTGAAATATCTCTTCTGTCTGACTCCCCACTCAACACAACTACACTCTAAACACTACTTAGGAACAAGGATCGTTATATGTATTTAAATTTGTTTGCAGCCGGTTAGGGCAACTAGTGTTCTATAAAACATTAGTTAAGACAGAGCAGAACTAACGATAAGTGCCCATGTCAATATACAATGTAAATGTAATGTAGTGCTGTTACAGAAGAAATAATAATGACTATTGCTGAAACTACGTAGGAAATGCATAACTCCACGTATGCTAGATATATCTGCAGTTTACTATAGAGTGGGAGGAATGCGTTGAAAAATTTAATTTCATGATTTATTAGCGTTCGCCGAATATGGCATTAAATTGTAGTTCGTTAGTTTTCTACTAGCTTAAACCAAAAACATTTGTGTTGTATTGCTAGTTGGGATGTCTGCCTTATGTTCATGATGCGATAATACACATTATGGTCGTAATCATACAGGAAAATAAGTATTATCTGTAGTAATACATGCAACAGTAAAACACAAGATATAAAGATATTGTTAGATTGCAGTATTATGAATGAAAGATTATGGAAAATCTTTATAAATATTTACCATAGATCTTTTCTTATCGTTCCTTGTCTTAGTTAATCTTGTCCCGTCCCTCATTGACCTTTGACTTCCAACTTCCATGTTCATCCCGAATCTTGCTGAATGAGCCAACGGAACCTATACATTACACAGCCTTGCGTGTTTTATGCCTTTTCTTGCTACTTTTCCCTTTTCTAAGAACATCTATTACATTACATTACGCGAGTTTGGCTCAAACATCGTCAATTCACTTAAGAGATTCATGTATTCATTTCACTTGTCGTGAGTCGAGTGAGTCAGAAACAGATTGGCTCTCCTCTTTTCATACTCCATTAATGTTCACTGGAAGATGTACCTACTATTTCTACTACTTTCAGTAATACTATATATTTAGAGTCTTCCTTCCCTTATTGCTTTACGTTAATAATGTAGAAAACTGAATAATCATGTTATGAATTTACTCAGACATTCAGCTATCTACTTTCATGCAATACGTATTATTCATGCAACTTATCGTTAGTGGTGCACCATAAATACTACTTTTAGTAAGAAGATAAAATTACAAACTTTTCATTGTAATCAGAAAATCTATGTTGAGTGTACTTACACTAAACGTACTTTACTTTTTATACGATGGACTGTTTTTTATTAGTCTCCATTTTGTCTTCACAATAAATGAGATTTAAGTAAGCATATCTATATGGAGGGAGATTTGCTCCATAAAGAAATTCTGCTCCCTCTTGAATGATCACACAAAAAAAGTGCGTACTTCTCGATTGAGAAGAACACTCTTCTCATTCTGAAGTGCGTACTTCTCAATTGAGAAGAACACTCTTCTCATTCTGAAGTGTACTCTTCTCAATTGAGAAGAACACTCTTCTCATTCTGAAGTGTACTCTTCTCAATTGAGAAGAACACTCCTCTCATTCTGAAGTGTACTCTTCTCAATTGAGAAGAACACTCTTCTCATTCTGAAGTGTACTCTTCTCAATTGAGAAGAACACTCTTCTCATTCTGAAGTGTACTCTTCTCAATTGAGAAGAACACTCTTCTCATTCTGAAGTGTACTCTTCTCAATTGAGAAGAACACTCTTCTCATTCTGAAGTGTACTCTTCTCAATTGAGAAGAACACTCTTCTCATTCTGAAGTGTACTCTTCTCAATTGAGAAGAACACTCTTTTCATTCTGAAGTGTACTCTTCTCAATTGAGAAGAACACTCTTCTCATTCTGAAGTGTACTCTTCTCAATTGAGAAGAACACTCTTCTCATTCTGAAGTGTACTCTTCTCAATTGAGAAGAACACTCTTCTCATTCTGAAGTGTACTCTTCTCAATTGAGAAGAACACTCTTCTCATTCTGAAGTGTACTCTTCTCAATTGAGAAGAACACTCTTCTCATTCTGAAGTGTACTCTTCTCAATTGAGAAGAACACTCTTCTCATTCTGAAGTGTACTCTTCTCAATTGAGAAGAACACTCTTCTCATTCTGAAGTGTACTCTTCTCAATTGAGAAGAACACTCTTCTCATTCTGAAGTGTACTCTTCTCAATTGAGAAGAACACTCTTCTCATTCTGAAGTGTACTCTTCTCAATTGAGAAGAACACTCTTCTCATTCTGCAGTGTACTCTTCTCAATCCAGTACTGTGTAGTACTCATGAGAAATGCAATCTACAAGTTCTCCTATTAGCACAGCCGATTTCTCTATCCTGAAGCCTGAAACACTGCATTCAGAAGTGAATACTTCTAAATCGAGAAGTACGTTATTCTCATTTCTGCAGCCTGAAACACTGAATTGAGCAGAGCGTACTTCTCAATCCTAAAATACACACTTCTGGACTGCGACTATGACTGTCCTTTTACTTAGTAGATCCATTACTCACATGGTATTCGTATTCCTCCTTCATTGGAAATGATAATCTAGGGCGCCCTTTCCAAATTTTGTCACATTGCCTGAAAATTAAAAGATATTTATTACAATAAGTAATACATGTCTTGCGATTGTGTAAAAGTTTATTTTATTAAGCAGTACTCATTTGTCGTTGCACTATATACTTAATAACTAATACGATGATGTACAACACCACATTATGATCTATTTACATTTTCGTCACTTCATTATTTCTGTCTAAATCAATAAATGCTTCAGTTGTCATACAGCAGTCACTATCACTAAACAAACTGAGCTTATTCATTACAAATTTTTAACAAGATGATAACTGTGGGGCGCCCCAATTTTTTAGTAAGTATTAAAAGGATTTACTACCGCAGTCTATTATGAACATTTCGAATATGTGTGAAATTCAACAAGTTAGAGCAGATGTTTTAAATCATAAATCTGATTCCGGCAATCCTGCAGAAACAGAAACGGTCATGCTGTGCTTTATTAAAAGAAAATGACATTTCAAAGATTTAGTTCATTTATCTAGTTAGGACTCTCTAGATTCTTTGCAATAATTGACGAAGAATAATTTCAGCACCCGCACGAAAATTTTCTGCGTCACAATTGCATTAAATTAAAAGTTAAATTATAAAAGCACGGGGACTACAAGTTTTTCAACTTCCACAGATTGACTGTCTTCTATCTTTTAATTAATTCACCTCAATTGTTGTTAAATTCTTGTTAAATATAAAAATGGGATACTGTGTTATATATTCATATAAATGTTTATATAAATGAATGACAGATGTGAATGAATAAATGATACAGAAGACAGTCAATCTGTGGAAGTTTAAAAACTTGTAGTCCCCGTTCTTTTATAATTTAACTTTTAATTTAATGCAATTGTGACGCAGAAAATTTTCGTGCGGGTGCTGAAATTATTCTTCGTCAATTATTGCAAAGAATCTAGAGAGTCCTAACTAGATAAATGAACTAAATCTTTGAAATGTCATTTTCTTTTAATAAAGCACAGCATGACCGTTTCTGTTTCTGCAGGATTGCCGGAATCAGATTTATGATTTAAAACATCTGCTCTAACTTGTTGAATTTCACACATATTCGAAATGTTCATAATAGACTGCGGTAGTAAATCCTTTTAATACTTACTAAAAAATTGGGGCGCCCCACAGTTATCATCTTGTTAAAAATTTGTAATGAATAAGCTCAGTTTGTTTAGTGATAGTGACTGCTGTATGACAACTGAGTACACTTCAGAATGAAAAGAGTGTTCTTCTCAATTGAGAAGAGTACACTTCAGAATGAGAAGAGTGTTCTTCTCAATTGAGAAGAGTACACTTCAGAATGAGAAGAGTGTTCTTCTCAATTGAGAAGAGTACACTTCAGAATGAGAAGAGTGTTCTTCTCAATTGAGAAGAGTACACTTCAGAATGAGAAGAGTGTTCTTCTCAATTGAGAAGAGTACACTTCAGAATGAGAAGAGTGTTCTTCTCAATTGAGAAGAGTGTTCTTCTCAATTGAGAAGAGTGTTCTTCTCAATTGAGAAGAGTGTTCTTCTCAATTGAGAAGAGTGTTCTTCTCAATTGAGAAGAGTACACTTCAGAATGAGAAGAGTGTTCTTCTCAATTGAGAAGAGTACACTTCAGAATGAGAAGAGTGTTCTTCTCAATTGAGAAGAGTACACTTCAGAATGAGAAGAGTGTTCTTCTCAATTGAGAAGAGTACACTTCAGAATGAGAAGAGTGTTCTTCTCAATTGAGAAGAGTACACTTCAGAATGAGAAGAGTGTTCTTCTCAATTGAGAAGAGTGTTCTTCTCAATTGAGAAGAGTACACTTCAGAATGAGAAGAGTGTTCTTCTCAATTGAGAAGAGTACACTTCAGAATGAGAAGAGTGTTCTTCTCAATTGAGAAGAGTACACTTCAGAATGAGAAGAGTGTTCTTCTCAATTGAGAAGAGTACACTTCAGAATGAGAAGAGTGTTCTTCTCAATTGAGAAGAGTACACTTCAGAATGAGAAGAGTGTTCTTCTCAATTGAGAAGAGTACACTTCAGAATGAGAAGAGTGTTCTTCTCAATTGAGAAGAGTACACTTCAGAATGAGAAGAGTGTTCTTCTCAATTGAGAAGAGTGTTCTTCTCAATTGAGAAGAGTACACTTCAGAATGAGAAGAGTGTTCTTCTCAATTGAGAAGAGTACACTTCAGAATGAGAAGAGTGTTCTTCTCAATTGAGAAGAGTACACTTCAGAATGAGAAGAGTGTTCTTCTCAATTGAGAAGAGTACACTTCAGAATGAGAAGAGTGTTCTTCTCAATCGAGAAGTACGCATTTTTTTTGTGTGATCATTCAAGAGGGAGCAGAATTTCTTTATGGAGCAAATCTCCCTCCATATATCTAATGCATACTGCATACTCCTCAGTGATTATCTTTTATTACTTTGATTTCTTGAGACGGAAATTAAAATTGATATTATAATAACAAGAGGTGATGCAAATCGGAAAGGCAAGTACATTAATCATAAATGCTTCTTATTGTGGTTTGGGTGCCTTGACTTGACATAAAGATATACTCCTTTTTAGGAAATTAGCATATTCTTCAAGCTGGTCTTTCTTGGACATTCAAAAATTATGAACGCAGTTATATAATAAGTAATCATGAGAAATTAATTACCCTATTTCATAAGCTGAATTTCCCCATTTCATTATCCGGAATTATAATGGTGCTTGGAAGAAACGTTCTTACTGACGCATATTTATCTATGCGACTGCAGTCGTAGTAAAATCTTAAGAGAATTAGCTGTAAGCAATAAAGTATATTACGTATGTATGATATCATTTTGTTTTTGTATTTCAGAGCAAGTCTATGATTCGTGGAGAGCAGAAAACTGAAGGTTCAACTTCCTCGATTGTATATGCAAGTGCTTCCCGACATCATTCTGGCGTCTACGAGTGTGTTGCTAGTAACAAATTTGGAAATGCGAGAACTGCAATCAACGTCGAAGTAACATGTAAGAATTATTCACTTTAGGCTTGCCTCTACATTATCACGAATGCATTTCAAATGAGATTTCAAATGCCATACATACTCATTAAAATAAATTATCCTTCTAATCATGCATATCCAAGCATCTATGCTATGCATTAATAATTTCACAGTCACAGACTCTGTTTATGTTTACTGATAGAAAAGTGCAATATCTTACAGCAAAAATATTTACATACGACTAAAACTATTGGTCGAGATGAGAAGTAATTGTTTACTAGCTGAACGATTGGGTTTATTGCTTACTTAAGATAGTCTGGCATAATACTTTCGTCGTAAACTTAGATTTATTTCTTGTATAGGTTCACTAACTTAAAAGTACAACAGGACATTAGACAAAGATATGATTCTTATAACTATCATACTTTAACTATTTATAGAGCATCTAAACAATCAGTCAGTAAACGGTGGAGAAAAAATACATTGCCCAAGTCAAATTGATTTGGAATCAGTTTTGAATTTTATGCAGCCGAAGCAGAGGCAGATATTTGTTTTTTGTTTTACATAGCTATAAAAGCAACAATGGAATTGGTTCAGACTCAGACAGAATGAATCATGACTTACTCTTCCTTCCTCTATAAATAAGTTTAATAATGTTGTTCGTGTGAGTTAGTATTAGCATACAAGGCAAACCTTGCATTACACAAAGTTTATAGAGTTGGCTGACCATTCGTTATATTGTCCATGAGCTGAGATCCTGTCTACCCTCCTGTCTAATAAACTTACTTAAAATTGGGGAGTTGTTAATGTAAGTTACAATGCTGATTGTCATGATTAAGTATTATTTATACTGTTAACGCACACACCTATCACCAATTTAATTGAAAATTCTTTCAGTCATATAAGTAATTATATTTAAAACCTTTAAGAGTGAGTAGATACATGTTTTCACTATATGCTTTTGAGAGCAAAATCATTATCTAATGTATACGTTTTGTTTCATTTCTCACTGAAGGAATATCCTGGATATTTCATGCACGGACCCACATTTTATCTATTGCATTTATTATTGTAATATTTTTGGGTATATACGACGTGATTAAAAGGGTTATTTTATTTCAGAGTAGACTGTACATAAATGGAATTGTAAAAGCCAAGTGTTCCTGAAATGTCATAAGATAGAGGGAATAGAGGGATGTGTTTTTGAATCGAATGTCAAGGTTTCCATTCACTTGCATGTGCATGAAGACAGAACTGTCTTATGATTGGGATTTTGATTGGAGCAGTTGCTTGTAGACTAACTAGTTTGAATGTAAATTTGCATGTAGCTATAAATGTAACTGTCAGATGTAAGAGTGCGTGAACCCATGCATACGTACAAAGAAATCTAGCGTAATGTAGTGTGGGTTTTTAACGGACCGATTCGTTGGTCTTCTCTAAAATAAACTGAAATAATTTTCACTTGACTCAAGTTGCAGTGTAATAGCAGTGAACTTTTGAAGTACATGCATAAGTACTCCTAGTCTTGATCTTGCCTTGTAACTAACCCGGCTTTGTTTGTATGTACAGCGTGATATGTATTTGAAATTTCTGGCTTTGGCCATGCCACAAGAAAATGTGGTCGCATTTGGTAGGAGGATCCGGTTCGGCTGGCTGGAGATGGCTGAGAATGACTCAAGAAAGTTTTTTCACTTCTCACATTTTTCTTAGCTATTAGTACAAGTTGGAGTTGTTTGAGGCTTTTGTTTCATTTCAGTTGATTCCGTAAGAACTTCTGTTCATACTAAATACTAAATAGTTAACGCCAGTCAGACTTAGGCAGCTTAGTTACTAGGAATACTTACTATAATGAGAATGCGAATCAAAAAAGTTTTAGTTCAGTTTAGTTGGGTTACTTTTTCTTTCTCTGCGTAATACATATAAGCATTAGCCTGTCTTTCCTTTGCTCTGTACTAGTTTACAAGGATTAACTGCGTAAGTTTGCATTTATATAAAAGTGAATTCGAGTCTGTATAGGAATAGGAACATATATTTGTACAAGTTAATTTTTGTAGATGCAAATAGTTTTCTCATGCTTCCCTAATTTTGCAAGTCAAGTTCTCGATGGGAAATAGAAATTATGAGCCTTTCTGTTATGCTTTTGCATCTTCCGCTATGTTTGTGTAACAATTGTCACCACAAATAACCAAGAAGTGACAACTGAGCCTGGAGACACTGTCTGTTGTCGCAGTTGTTTCTTATTTCAAATTTTACTAAAAGGGTCACACTCAGACTTCTATTACACTATATTCCTTTCACATATGTAAAATAACAAATCTGCAGTGCACATATTAAATTTGGACTTTTCTCCTCTTCCCTTTCTTATACAGACACATTTTTACACTTTTAACGACGATTAAATCACACTCGGGGCTCTTCCAGCTTTTGGAAGCTATTAAGTCGTGGTTTTGGTTGCACGTGCCTTTTTTTGCACATTCTCTATTTTCTCTTGTCGGTCTCCTTCTCCTTTCCTTCTCCAACTCTAAAACCAGCGTACAATATGCATTCAGTTGCATTACATTGCAGTGCACACTAAAAACACAGAATACTAAATACGCACACGATCTCTATTCTAGTAAATCTCTAGACAGATAGCCAAAAACTCCTCTTGTAAATATTTTATACCTAGGTACTCATGCAAGTAAAATGTAACTGCTACTTACACGTATTGCATTGCATAAATAGTAAATTACATAACACACGCATACTCACGAATGCTGCAGATACTTTATTAGCGTTTATTATAACGTGTGTGTGCTACTCCATGTTTATGTAGCACTACTTTTACTTTCAAATTCGCTTTATATACATACTTACTTAAATACGGTGTTCTGTATTGCGTTTTAGGGTAGACATGAATACTCAGGAGTATAGTAGGAGTAGATTGCATGACTGTTGTGCAGGTTTAACTTATGCATCTCGTAAAATTATATTCGTGAATTTCTCTAGTAGATTTCATTCTACTGTTGTGTTGTGAGTTGTCTTTTGGTGTCCTATGCCCTTCTGTCTGGAGCCAGACAGTTGTGTTTTGATGTGATGAGAGAAAAAACTTTGAGAAAGATAAAGATGAAATGTGAAATGCGGGTATTGCACTAATGCATTTAAGTGAAGTAAATTGTCGAATGTGAGAATGAATGAATGGGGGCGGCTGCTGCTTTCTCGTTGCTCATTCGTGTAATAATCCATACTATTTTTCATCGGTGACACTGATAAGGAAGAAATACCGTTTTAGTGCTCACTTCAAGTACCTGCCAGCTTAGATGTCTATTCTGCATGGCAATGAGATCCAACTTATGCAATGTAATGTAGCACTGCATAATAAATTGCAATTTTCAAGTTTACTATATATATCCTGCACTCAGCTAACACTTATACTCATATAAACACTCTTTAGAGTTACATTCCAAATACAAGTGTGCACAAAATACTTACAGAATGCTACCTGAATGTAATCTCTAGTTTATTAACATCTGCATTTGCATTTCTATATATTACAACAAGATGCATAGTTATATTAAAGTATTTACACCAATGTCTGAGGATTTTACTTTCTTTACACATAGTTTAGCTGATCTATAATAATGTATGTGATTTTCCTAGGTACATGAAATACAGATAGCTGTAGGTGAATTCCCTCTGGTGATAAATGAGTACCAAAGACGAACCTAATGAGTAGGATTTACTGCGTTATATATGTTTCACATGGAAGTGTGTATTATATTGTATTCCAAATTGGAACTGCTTATACAATACTACAACTATGTGAAACTTGAAACTACTATGCGTACAATTACAATAATGCTACTGTTTATTTTCAGATGCACCGGAGGTTGAGATCGAAAGAGAATCTGTACATTCAGGAAAAGGAAACGAAGTGGAATTGAAATGTACTGTACACGCAGAACCTAAAGCTGTACTTATATGGTACTTGAATGGACGATTGATTAAATCCGATAGACATGAAACAATGAACAAGATGAACCATGTATACACACTCCATATTAAGAATGTAAACGAAAATGATTATGGAAATTACACTTGCATTGCTAATAACACTTACGGACGAGATACGAAAACTATTTTGCTCTCAGGTAAGGCAAACTTTTTTCTCTATGCTCATTTAAATGCGGAAATCTTATAAACACGTTCGTGTAGGTACGTGTTTATTAGTAAACGCTGCGATTTAAAATTCTGCCTTACGTTTGGCAAGTTTTATTACACACACCTTTAACTCTCAACCCTATACATTAAAATCTTATCTGGAAAATGTGAATATTTTTCTTTATTGCTTACACATACGATAATTCAAAGGAGGGTCTCCCTCCAGACGAGAAGGGGGACTTTTTATTTGTTTGCTTCACCAGTGTTCATTTACTATTTACCATCGTAAAATTGACACAAAAATTTTCTTTTTTCTATTACTCAATCTGTAATGCACTGCTACATGTACGTACGTATTATCAGCAGGAGTAATAAAAAGATTGGTCGTAAAATACAAATAAAAGCAAACTACTATATGGTTCATCAGTCTTTTAATGTTTTAATGCAACGTATGCATTTTTATTGAGTAGCCAAATGCGCAGTGTGCATTTGTTTATATTTCTTTTATTGCAGATTAAAAGCTCACTGTTATGTTATGTGAAAGCAGACGTTGATGTTGAAAACATTTATGTACTAACTGTATTAAATTAAAACTGACTGTCCTTAGGCAGGAGTATTAGTATTTTATAATTGACTATGTTTATGGTGGATATGATTCAATCAAAAGAAAGCTGCCTACCTGGCGCAGCATACGCTTGTAGGGTGATATGATTGTGATAAATGATGCCATGCCTTATGCTACTGTATTAGTACACACGTGTGACCATAATTTGCAAATAAAAGTAATCAGAGATAAGTTACGCTTAACGAACCGTTATATTAATACCTATCTAGAAGTAACATAACTCCTTATTAGGCTTAAACTCTTTGTGAATGATAATTCATTTACTTATCAGGAAGTGTTGCTTTACTTTACAGAAGCTCCTAGTCAACCTGTAATCCAACAGGGCACAATGGGCGAAGAACCAATGAGCTACAAGCTAGTCTGGATCCTCGACAGTACAGTTGCCATTACTGACTACAAACTGAAGTACAGAAAGGTAAAAAGAAATCATTACTTATTGCGTATTCTTTTGACTGCGACTGATCTTTGTATTGTATTTACTCAACTACCTAATACTAATGAACGATTTAACAGTCCCCGTATATAGAAAGTTCATTTTATACCTACGCAGTCAACTAAGTAACCATTGTAAAAGGATTTCTCTTGGTCATGACATTAATCATTCTTAATTGACTGATCTAGTAATAAAAGTAACAGTTTCAAAAAATATTTCATGACAACAAAAAGTAAACAAATTTTTAGGGGATCTTCATAATAGTATGACATCAACGTTTTGGAAATTTTGCAAATCAAAGTCATATTAGGTAATACAACTTTGCAACAAAGAATAGGGAAAAGAACAGCTTAAATCTCTACAAAATTAGTGAATTTGAATACACATCACCATTCTAAGGATATTTTTTTATTTTAGCTCACAATTTTTGAAAGCTGAAGAAGACTTGAATGCACAATGCAATTTTATGTTTATTATACGCCATTTATTTGCCAGATTGGATTCATACTTAGGTAAATGCTCGCACCTGCAGAAGCAAAAACTCAGACAGTTTTTCATGATTATCTCAGCAGCAATGCAATCATGAAAACAAAGTGTTTATCTATGTATCTTATAGTCTAAAAACCAAGTCTTTATATTATCATCATCTCTAGTCTTTTGTAATATTTTATTTTGAAAAACGTATTCTAAAAATGTGTCATCATAGAGGTTATGAAGGAAAAATTTATGGTTTTTAAAAACTTCGAAATTTTAAAGATATTTAACAGGGTTAAACATTTCCATAAGCGAACACTTTAATTTGGCAAAAAAATCAGTCAAGAGTTTAATATGGTTCTTCTCCACCACATTTAGTAAAGACTGTGCAATGAATATCTCAAAGGCTACATTCGCTGCCAATAACTTAATACCGTTGGCCTTCTAACTGAGCACAATAAAAACAGTCGCAGTCGAATGCCAGAAACGGTGTTCTCGCCCCAGTACCCATCCTATGTATATATCCGTTTTTAAAATCGCTGGCATTTATTGAAAAAACTCCTTCAAACTTTTGGATTTGACAAATAGCTTTACAACCTAGAGATTCATTTTCCGGTCATTAAAAAAATCATAAAAGTTTTAATAAGCCACAACTGAGTTTTTCCTGATTTGGTATAGGAATAGATACACTGGGCAAACTTAATGGCTAACACAGCTTTAAAATATTAGGATATCTGTAGACTAATAGCACGAAAATTAAACCCTAACCAGTGTCAAAGATTTTATTTTTGGAAAATTCGAATATTAATTTTAATCGCATATTTTTGATATTTCATTTTTAATATTAGAATGTACGCAGTACGCGAATAAAACTATACCATGGTGATGGTAGTTTATTACAAGTGCTAAAACTGCACCCAAATTTTTGATAGGTTTTTCGATGGTTACAAACAAAAATACCCCTACAGCCATTTCAATAAAATCAATGTTGCATTCATTCACTGGTTTTTTCTGCCAATTTTTATGGACAAAAGAAAATATTTTAAACGCTTGGTCTCCTTTTCTCATCCTAATGTAAAACTAATCTTCTATTTTCCGTCTTATTTGTAGATAATAGATTTTGCAGAACTGCCAAATAAATTAGTCTCGTAATAGTATACGAATGTTCCCCAAAAATAATTTTACCTTTTGTTGTCATGAAAATTTTTTCGAAACTGTTACTTTTAATACTAGATCAGTCAATTTATGATGTTGTAAATAGTAATAAGATTTCATTTGATAACAGTATTGGATTACATCCTGGACATAAAATCTTACGAGCACAATGTGTATTATTGATATGAGTTCATATTCCATACATAGGTTTACGTATGACGTATTTCTGACTGACTGTACTTTAAAACGTATTGTGTAATAGTCAAGCATACAGCATAATTTCATTTTCCATAATGTTACAGTTTGCGTTTACTCTTGTTAAGGGTATCCTCGGAGCAGACTAATTTATAATTTAGCCATCACAACATCAGGATCGAGAGTGTAGATAACTATTTCACAATATCTCTACATATGTATTAGGGGAAGCAAGATATTTACCCGAAGGAAAATTCAGAACAACAAAGTTCAGCCTTCAGGTTGTTCTCTTGTCTTCTGTTACTACTTTCTATATTCTGTATAGCATACTATAGCCAGTAAACTGACTTTTGTGGATATGTCTTGACATTGAACTTGAAATACATTACCAGCATAGTATTTAACTAGACATATAACTCATTTATAAACATAATGATTTAATCCGTCAAGAGGTTCTCTTGTGTTGGTTGTCAAGCTCAACCCAGTACAATTACAATATGTTTGTTCATGCGTTGCTCTTCTTATCGAGAAATAATGCTCGTAGATAACTGTAACGTACTCGTACTATGCAATGTAGTTTGTAGCATACAATAATATATCATCTCAATCTCACATCGTATCAGGATTCCCAACTGCTGTGGTATCAGATGGTATTAAATTAAGTGATTTAATAGAGAACATGTATTGGAAGTGTCACAGGATAGTTTACGATATGCACTTACGTCATCGTAATATCAATTTAGATGTTCTTTTGTTACATCTAATAGTTTATGGGGTATGTACAATAGCAAACGTAATGTTCTTGTTTCTTATGCAGGTCCCTGGCGAGGACTGGAAGGAAATTAACGTGGTTGGGGAAAATACGCAAGAGCACGTGTACACCGTAGAATACATATTGAAAGGTCTCACTCCGTCTTCCGATTATGAGGCAACACTAACGGCACAAAATGAATTTGGATCGTCCAAGGAGTCCCGGCCTCATAATTTTCACATCAATGGAGGTTTGCTAAAAAATAAATTATTCTTAGTTTTGCACTCCTTTCTCTGTAGGTCTCATAAATAATGCAATGTCATTTTAGATTATGAGAAAACACATTAAATCTAACCTTAGGACATTCCTCATGCAAATTGTAGTCTTCTCTAAGAAAATGTTAAATAGCCATTTATTAAACCAAGCAAAATATTTTAAGTACCTAAGCTTAGAATGTTTGCGGTGTAAGCCAATACATCATGTGCGTACATGTTTATCGCATAAGTATAAGTTCTAATGCTTGTACTACCTTTTTTATTTCCCATTACTCTGTACGCTAGATTTCCTTATTACCTCCTAGTTGTAGTAAGTTTGTATCAGAGCTTAAAAATATCGAACTTATTAAAGCGCAAATAATATTGGCACATAAAATGCTTTATTTTTCAATAATCAGTAGTGAGGTTTTTTCTTAATCCCAAACTTAAAGTCGAATTATTATTGTACTATTTGTACTTAAAAACTAAATTCTAAAAGCAACGCATTTATGAATCTAAGAGTTAAAATATTCATATGCTTCAAATGTTCTTTATCAGATTGTATGGATGCACATGCACGTAATTACAGAATTCGTTGATAGAAATAAGAAAGCTAAGCACATGATGAAAGGCAATAGTGTGCTATTCTGTGTATTTACTTATGGTATGGTAGTAAGTAACGATAATGTCTTTTTTTGTTTACACAGAGTATCAGTCTTTAGAAGCTGAGTCGGAACCTGGTGCCAAAGGTCAGTATTGTAATCATTTCACTTGACGATTTCTATTGTATGCACATTAAGGAGTTTCAACAGTTCACCCATTATCTGTAGATTGTGTTGACAATTCGTATCTTTAATAGTAGCTATTACATGCTTTTTGGTACAGTAACAAATTAAACTAAACAAACCACAAAGCAAACAAAGAAAACATTCCAGTAGTCACTGTGGTCACTATTTAGAGTTATTCTTTTGAAAATGTCCTCGATGCAGTACAAATATTAGATTTCAACTATGCCATGTAGGCGAGTGATATAAAGTTAAAAATAATAAAGTGCATTGTAAACGAATAGAAATGGATTTATTAAATGATAAATGAGAGCATTTAAAATGAACTTGAATTAAAACACTTTGGTTCTTTTTCTCACAGCAGCAGTCGGTTCAAACGGAGCAGGATGCTTGGTCTCATCTTCCCAGCAAACATTTGCCTTGTTCCTTGCCATCATTGTCACGAATTTGTTGAGATGGCAATAGCTCTTCAAACATTGCCTCAAATAGGTAGGATAAAATGTCATTTCTTGGTCGTGTGGTATGTGAGTATGTGTATGTGTACAGATTGTGGAGGTTGTCGATTCATTTGTATGTTTACTCGGACAAAACGCACATTGGTGCACAATACAATACTCAAACAAGATAATTTTCCAATATCAAAGAATATTTATGCTTATGAATGCGATGTATGGAAATGAAAGAGTCTGATTTATGGTTCGTTTGTTATTGTTGACTTTTAGAGTTACCTGCTCTGCGCGTCTTACGTCATTACTACAGCCAGTGCTTTACTGAATTGAATATGAATTAAATTAATACCTACCTACCCACTACTACCTACCTACCTATCTCAGTACTGTACTACTATATTCGACTACTGTAATTTAAGTTATTATAATATTTTATAAATATTAACACAAGCATCTAAAGGAATGAGACAAGAAACAGAACTTGAATCAAGGAATGAAAGATTGGATTCTTCAAAGTACATGTCTGTTACGTATCTGCCTAGTATATAGATATGAATGTTAAATCTATGTATGTAATACAACGTGTAACTTATTAGCAGTAGCCTATCAGCATTCTGTATTGAAATGTAATATATAAATGATAAGATTATTATTCAGCATTGAATGTAATGATCGTGACTTGACTTTCTGCATCTTCATGGAAAAGAATGGAAAACTAACTGACTACGGCTCTTCTCCAGTGCCCATATTATTGTAATACATATTAAATATTAAATTACTACAAACTACTTACAGTTATAAGAAATAATCTATGAACTTAGTGTATAGCAACTATTAATCGTAAGAATTATGTACTAATGTGCCCATAAATTATAAATACCTAAATGTTTATTATGTATATAGTATAGTAACTCTGCGCTTACTACTAAATTCAAATAATATAAAACACTTAACATAAAGTTCACATACAAAGATTGCGAACTACTAAAGATTACACACAGTTTTAAACAAAAACTTAATTTCTTAATACATTTGAAACAAATGCCAGTCGTATCGTAAATGTGTTTCATATTGTACTGTACACTGTACCTATTGACTTAACTTGTAATAACTTTCGACTATCCTTACAACACTACACAAATACATAAGAAATTTTTTCATTTTTGATTTAGGTAGCTGTGTTGAGTGTGAATTCTGTTCAAAATTCTCATTTAGGTTGGCTACTGTGCTGTGCATAAGTATACTTATTAGATAGTTATTATTTACAATTCAAACCAGTACCACTACCATTAACAAATCCTAATTATAAGTGTGTATTTAATATAAGAAATGTTATTAAGTAATTCTATGCTGACTACTTCATAGTAAATTATCGTGTATGTACTTGTATTATAACGTAAATATCTTGACATGTCTTCAAAAGCAACACGAAATTAATTTGCAGCAGTAAAATATACTATAGCGGTAGTAACAGAATTATTTATAAATACATAATGCTGCTAGTAATGTAATTATTACCATTATCTAGTAAGGATATATTACTAGCACTTGTATACAAATATTACTAGTATTGTGTTAGCGTAAAGGGATGAATTAAAGATAGTTTATAGCATAGATTTTAATGACAAAGAAATAACAAAGTAGAAAGTCGTGCTTTGGATCAAATATCTATTATTTGTTATGTTTATCACTTGAGAATTAAATAATATGATTAGATTATACTTCCTAAGTTAGTATACTTAGCAATGTAGTTGTGGCTTCTGTATGTACAATTCTGATGAGTACTATGCGTGTATTGTAAATAATAATGTATTAAAATTACATACAACACTTATGGGTTTATGTATCAAGTTTTATGTTTAATGTTACCGAGTGTGTATGAATGAATCAATTTGATAAACATTATTATTGCATCTTTATTGTCATCAAAAATTGCGTGTACATATAGGTATATAGAAATACAATATCATATGTATTATTATTAATAAAATATTTGCTTTAAATTTTTGAGTAAAGCTAAAAGTTTAAAATTAAATACTATCGGTAGAACAGAATAATTGAAAACTGTAACGAATGAATGGGTATCTGTCAAAGAGAAATATGTGAACAAAGTTGATTAAAAACGAAAGTATGTGTCGATTAAAATAAAAACAACGTGTTCCCTTCTTTTACTTTTCTGCCGTGTTAAATTATTATACTTTGGATTGATAGCGTTGATTAGCCAATATAATTATTTCATTTAGTATAGTATCACAGTTTAGACCATATTTTATCCCATATTAATACATACCCTTACAGTTTTCGCCCTCAAAGCATTCAAATGACATTTCCTTTCTGACTTGTTAACTTAACTATTAGCCTAAACGTATTTTAAGTACCCTCACGATAATTGTAGGTTAATTAACACTTTAATTCTTTAGGGCATCTAACTATAGTTTAATGATGTACGTAAGATTGCAAAATCTACAGGAAAGGAATAACCTTCTAAAGTCCTATGAAAGTTTTAACCTTACTAAAAGGAACAATTCCATTTAAAGCATGCACATATTTGTCATTTTGCTGATATCCATGCATGGAAAATTATATATAGGTACCTGTTTCAGCGAAACTGGTGAATATTTTTCATAGCATGAGGTTTATCCTATTTACAAAAGAACTTGAAATTTTGATTTGGCTGTTACCTGGAAAATAAAAAGCAGCACAGCTATTTAATAGTTATTGAAAGTGAAGCTCATAATACTTATGCAAAAAGTTATGTCTTTAGATAAGAAAACATTTTTGAAACGTTTATATCCAAAGATCCAGAAAAAGATATTGGGTCACTGTTCTTAATTATGAATGTCAGTATTTTGGCGTATTCTTAAGCGATGTACTGTAGCACCGGGCATAAACTACGTATAGTAGATAAGGGGAAATTAAGTATTAAAGGTAGGTAATAAAATATGTGACTGGAAACTGTACATATGGAATCATATTAATTTAATTATACACAGACACAGATATACCATTAGTTAGGTACTTATTGCATTTACTTCACAAAATATCAAGACCTCGATGTAAATTCAATATAACTTAATTCAGTGCGAAATTATTTTATTAATGTGTATATAACTCGGTTAGCGAGTTGCCGTGTATTTATATATGGCTGTGAGTAAAGGAGGATTTTACAGGGCCAGTATTTTATTTAGTAGTTATGTTATCTTGCGCTTAGTTGTTATAGCTAACCTAAAATTGAAGGGTATGACATGTACAGAACCACTTAGGTGGGCTATTCAGGTAATAAAATATTTAAAAAACAGTCGATTCAATGAGAACATTGAATCCCAAATTGAAATTAAAGACTAAAGAGACACTTTTGTTGAAAAGGCCACATTATGAAACTTGAATCAGATTATACCATAGCAGGTAGTTGTATTTATGCACAATTTTCAGTTACATAGGTACGACTCGTAGAGTACACTTTGAGAAAGTATTTCAAGTCATGAACAAAGAGCAAACGGTGAGGTATGAAAAAGGAGACTCAATCTTTATGTTGTGGCTCTGTTCAGTTCACATTAATTGATAAAAATTCGAGGTTGAAACTTTCTTATTCTACATATAGTCTTTTCAGAAGAGTTGATCATCCTGCAACGACATTGAGTGATACATCACCAGGAAAGATGCATCACTTCAGGGTGGTGCGTAATCCTTTCCGAAATTTCAAGAAAACCATTAGTGATGACTTAAATCTTGAAAATAAGTACAACAATTTCCTTAGAGCAATGCAATTACGCGGAGTCTCGTCTTATTATGTCGAATGTCATAATAATAAGAAACAAACGGAAACTATTCGTGTAAATGTAATTCAAAATGGAATCTTTCGCTGGTTGCCTGACTTATCGGAATTTTATTTGTGGTGTTTTCTTATTTCCAAAGTTGTACTCGTGATAATAGTTACCTTTATGAGAGATGATGTGGCTAACGATGTAGCACAGTACATTCCCATTTGTGGAACTTTAAGTATGATATCAATTTTATACAACGAGCGTGTTTATCGAAAGGACATTAAACGGACAATTAATTTTGGATTGGCAATAGAAAATCAAATAATAGGTAAGAAGTGTTTATTTCCTCACTAAGAGTTAAAACCACAGATATAGATATACTATTCATAAACCTAAAGGTAAAACCAAAAGATTGAATACATTAAAATATTATTGCAGGTTCATCCTCAACCTTCCTGAAAGCACAAGCAAAATTCATTGAATCGAAAAATCAATTTTATAAATTGATTTGGCTTCCGAGTTTTCCCTGCATGTTTATTCTTGGGATTTTTGTTCCAAGGTTTCCAATTTTTCCTTATAAATTCATGCCATATAAGGAAGACGGTACTCCATGGGGTAACACTTGCAAATTTGCTTCCGCTCTCTCTGAAGCTACTGCTCTTCATTTATTCTGGAGCACAATTACTTTCTTCGACATTCTCATTATGTCAATGAGCAATAGTATTGATTTATGTTTGCAACAGTTGATGAAAGACCTTAAGAGATCACAATCGGCTAATCAGGATAACTTTGTGAACATCATAGCAAATTACAAATTGCTGCAAGCTCTGTCGAGAAGTATGAATGTAATATTTTCTCGTTTGATTCTTAATCAGAAATCAGTATTCTATGTGTTTTTAAGTCTACTTTTATATGCGTCAATCAAGTACGATAATGCTATTATAATTATTTTGTTTTCCTTTGAATTCGGAGCTCTGATGCATAGACAAATAATGCTGTATCAACCAATTGGAAAGCTTTTCCACAGCTCTCACGAGTTTTTGGTAAAAGCACATAGATTTCTAAATGACAGAGAAAGTAAGTTCACCATTACCTACGGTAAATGTTTGCTTCGGTCCTGCCTCCCCATTGCTCTACACTGTGGAGATCATTATATTCTTAAACCAATTTCTGTACTAAGTTATTTTCATATTGTTTTCTGCAACATGAATTTTTTCCTTCAAATATAATTAAGTGTAAAATGGTAAAAATGCAGCCTTAGAACTTGAGCTAAGTGTTTAATATGATAAATTATTGGTAATTGTCATACTTGCATCATTTCTCATTAAATAGTTTGAGCAAAAAATAAAACCACAACAGCAAAGCATGCCTTAATATTGTTATTCTTCATTTTAGTATAACAAACAGTACTTAAGCATAAGTTGTTGACAAAATTGAAATTTTAATAACTACTCAATAATTACACTACTTGGGTACTTGCCCTAAATCTAAACTTAAAAATTCAATTTGTTCCCTTTCCCTGCACAAGGGTTCAGTATGGTGATGGTTACAAGTTACAATGGATAGAAACACCCCAATGATGACAGGTTTTAGGTCTAAAATACAATTTTCTAGGAAATGTTCATGGGAAAAGAATTTGAGGAATTAACGAGAATAAAATTGTTTTACTAATGTACATAAATATTAATTTTGAAAATTGGTCACTGAAGGGGATGATTTAATGCTCACATTGATTACGGAGCTTTATTTGCTTGGTGCATTTTCTTCCTGTCATGTGCCTTGTGCCGTTTGTTATAGCTTCCTCTTGTATGATTTGTAGCTACCTGGGCTCTATTATGTTGCTTTTGTTCACTGGGTACGGGTATTTCTTTGTTGCCCGTCTTTAAACTATCAGAGATGTCTCCACAAGGGGTACTTTTGATTTCTAATGATGCAACCTCAATCTCAGAGAGTGAATCAATTTCAGATTCATTGTATGGTAACGAAAAGTCGAAGTGTTGGGAAAGTTTAGAGCTGGAATTGCTTTTTAATATTCCTTTTAGGGGAGTATTCAGTTCTGAGTTTGAGACAAACTTATTTGAAATACTCTTATATTTCTTGTTAGTGTTCATCTTTCCTTCTGACAAGTTATGAACTGTGATATTTGGGCTAAAGGTGACCTTGCTTATTCTGGCACTATTGTGATCAGGAGCAGTAGTACTGGGGGATTTCGAATTGCAAATAACAGAGTGATTCAGCTTATGATTAGACACATCATTCTTACTGGAATTGGCATCAGAATCAGATTCTCCGATTATCTTCTCTTTATCCTGATTGCAAATGGTTTTGTTTTGTTTTTGCTTCTTTTTATTTCGAGGCATTTTAATTCATGATGATGATACGGCGGTTTCAATCATTTGTCTGAAAAGAAAGGTAGCATTGAGCAAATAAGACAGCACAAGGAAGACATGAACAAAAAGTAAAGTGTGCAAAGGTAGTTCTCAACAGCATAATATTATATGTTGATACATTTGTAAATGATTAAATAAAAGTAGTGTAGCATAAGAATAATACCTTTAAGACAGCTATAGTATATAACGACGCATTAGGGTAAATTCTTTCCATTTGCTAACTTATCTTGCGCATGAGGCCAATAAGGTGGTTTATGTACAATGTGGTTACCGTTACGGTCATTTGGGAGATGACAAGGATAAGGCCTTTTTTCTTCACCTACTATGTAAAAGTATGAAAAGTAACGTTTGCAAGTTTACGATGAGGCTTTTTAATTAAATCAAGGTGATGTTTAATCCCGTTCTCATAGTGATTCGGGAAATCAAAATTCGGGTAATGATAGGAACAGGAAGACTATAAAGTGGACTTTATAATATAATTGAGCCACTGTTGAGCCACATTGTATGTAATACAATAAATAGTAAACCTGTGTGACCAAGCAAGTGTCCGATAGTGCTCTGTCTTGAAGCGCTTTCATAGCACCACTGAAGACTTGTTTGGTCACTCAGTTGAATATGAGAAATTTTAGCGATACAACCTACACTTAGTACTTAGTAGGTAGTCATAACACATACCTTTCACTTATTATTATTATATAGGTAAGTAAATTCGAAATACGTAACAATTATTGTAATATATTAAAACTGAATATTCAGTTCAGGTGTAAACTTTGATTTAAAAGTAGCCAGACCTAACCTGAAGTATGCATTTTTGTTTTCTAATAAAAGTATACTTGTATACAACAGTAAATGAAATGAGTTCTGATAGTATGGGAGGTAAACAATCTAATGATGCTTCTAAATGTCCGGTTTCCCAAGGCAGTCAGTCTAGTGATGGAAAGGTAAACAATTCTGTGGCAAGTGGAAAAGGACCAGTGGCAGGAGAACTAATCCCGTCTGAACAGGAAACTGAAACTGATGGATTTTCTATTCCAGAATTTGTAGAATTCATTAAAAGGAAAGGACAGCGGGGCCTTCAGCAAGAATACGAACAAATCGTTTCCCAAGGTGAACTTTCTGGAGCATGTAATGCTTGCAAGAAAAGGATAAACTTAAGTAAAAACCGATATCAAGATGTTCCCTGCTACGATAGCACTCGAGTAATTATTTCGACAGAGACGGCGGACACTGACACAGCCACTCCGGCAAACGATGGAGAATGTTCTGATTACATTCATGCTAACTTCGTGGAAGGTTACAATCAAAAGAATGCTTACATAGCCACCCAGGGTCCACTTCCATGTACATTTGCAGATTTCTGGAAAATGATTTGGGAGCAAAATACTGTGGTCATTGTGATGGTCACACGTACAATAGAAATGGGTCGTATAAAAAGTGGACAATATTGGCCTCTTGAATTGAATTCTTCGGCAACTCATGGAAATTTCAGATTATACAATGTTGATATTGATGACACAAATCCGGACGTCCGGATGACACACTTAAAGTTAACAGCTCTAAAACAGAATGAATTCAGAACTATTACCCATTTGCAAAATTTGACATGGCCAGATTTTGGTATTCCTTCTAACCCATCAGTAATGCTAAGTCTTTTGGAAACTATAAGAACAGAGCAATTTGAAGGAACTGCTAGACTAAATAGCAAATGGAACGGCGATGCCATGGGTCCTCCCGTAGTCATTCACTGTTCTGCTGGCTTAGGTCGTACGGGCACCCTTATTACTATTGACATCTGCATCAAGAAAATCACCGCAGGAGTAAAAATTAATGTAAGAAGAACAGTTGAAAAATTGAGAAGTCAGAGAGCCTATAGTGTACAAGGTTCTGATCAATATTTATTTTGTTATGCCACTCTAATTGCCTTTATAAAAGAAAAGGGGTTACTACCTTCTAATGAATTGGAGAACATTTCAATACTGTAGTATATAATTTAAAAAACGTCTGTATACATTATGACGAGAAAATGCACTCAAACAATATTCCTCTAAAAAGCTAATAATAAATTGAATTGAACCTTCCCTACTACTGAGAGTTACATTACAATATGTACTTCAGCATATTTGAACAAATAATAGCAAATTATATGCATGAAAATTGTCGTAATAAATTCTCAGTAAATTAAAAAATCACCATTGTTTCATTGTGATACAGAACTCAACAAAACTTTGAATGTTTTGCTACTACTACAAAAATGCATTTATAGCTTAAAGAAATAATTGTATGCAAATACTGTAGCTCTTTATATTTGGTTAGCTTTGTAGGCTAAAAGAACGAGTTCGGGAGTTTTATTTACAATTTTAATGTATATTTATTTAGAATTTAGACTATATTTTGCTCTCTCACTTCAGTCCCAGCAACAAAACGATCAAAATGAAAGCGAGTTAAGTCGATTGTTTGGTATTTTTGATCCAGTAATAGTTCCATTGTAGCTCTTCCAACAGCAGGCGATTGCTGAATACCTATGCAGAAGAATATCAAAGGCAGGCTAATCAAATGGTTTCTCTACCTCTCTATAGAAATGACTGTCACTATAAGCATGCCATAATAATTATTGTAAGCATAACAATGTTTTGAAGTACATTGAGAAAACTTACCATGTCCGCTAAATCCACATGTGAAAAATAAGTTTTGGTAGAATGGATGAGGCCCAAGTATAGCATTTTGGTCAACACTATTGTAATCGTAAAACCCAGCCCAGGAAGTTTTCAACTGATGCACAAAATATGAAAAAAAATAAGCAAAACTTTCTGCCATCAACGGAAAGACAAAAGTAAAATAACATTAACTTAGCACTTGCAAATTATTAGTCCTTACTTTACAATTTTCAAAAGCCGGTACTCTGTTTGCTAATATTGGCCACACAGTATCTTCGAAAAATCCATAATCAACATCAAAGTTATCAGTTGATGGTTCTTCATCTTCTGGTGGGGACTGTCCGCATAGATAAAGACCACCTAACCCTTCTCTCCTATTAAATGAATATTCAAAATGCTATTATTAAACTATATTGCTACAGGCTGCAAGTCTTTTTGTTATAAACTAAAAAGACGTAAAGTTAAATTCGTTTTGTGTACGCCTACTCGCAGAACCTCAGCAGGTTTTACCTGAAATAAGTTCCAGTGGGGTCAATACCGAGTGGGCAGTCAAATATTGGTCCTTCCGGAGCATGTATTCCATAAACATACCTTTTCCTGAGATGCATTTGTAAAGTATAGTTCATTATTACTTAATGCAATAATAAAATTGTAATTGAGAAAATTTAGCCGAAGAATTGAAAATACTTTAGTCCTGCTTTTCCTTAGAAAAGCGTAATGCTGACATTTGGAGCTATTTTATACAGGCATGAACAGTAGCCCAAGGTCACTTTACCTAGGTTCAACAGGAAGTGGAGTTGCTAAAATTCCTTCTCCGGAACCTATCTCAGCCAACTTGGCAACTTTACCAGATGCATGACCTGCTGAAATGACGCACTGATCAAATTCAATAACTTTCAGGTCACCATTTGGAATTTTGACTACCACATTCTTTAGTTCTGGACGCAAACCGGATGCTTCAAAGCTAACAGCTTCCGCTTCGATATATTTCGCTCCAAGAGATATAGCCTTCTTTCTGAAGGCTTGCAATAAACTTTCCGGGCAAAACCTAGTCATAAGACAATTCAAGAAAATTTTCTCAATTTTAAATAAATACTATTTGATAGTATGAATCTTTGTTCATGTAAATAAAGTCGATATGCATATTGTCGAATTTTATAGTATTACGTCACCCTACCATCCCTCATTGTCTAAGCCGTTGCATGCAAGATCAATGCCGCCAGCATTAATCCATGGAAATTTTTCTTGCAACTGATTTTGAGTAAGGAGTTCCACTTTTGCTCCAAGACCTCTAGAACGCAGCATTAAGATTACATGCTTCAGTTTAGTGAAGTTATGCATACAAATTTAGAACTCTGGAGCACAACACAAAGTTACTTAAATAAACTGACTTGTCTGTAGATTGGCATTGGCTTGCAATTGGGCAGCACCTTTTTCACTAGCCATGAAGAGGTAGCCAGCCAGGGTTAATTGAACATCAGGTTTATTTGAAACATCCACTGCTAAAATATCACTTGAATTTCTTAAAAACTCAGCTCCGAACATCGACATTCGAATATTTTCTTCAACGGAAAATTGCTGACGGACGCCTCCTAATGAGAGAACGGTCGAACATTTCTCATACTACACATACGGAAATAACGGGCATTGCATAAATAAAAGACTATTATTCATATGGTATTCATTTAATGGTATCATTATTACTGATTAAATTTCTACTAAAAAAGACTTACGCTGGGATCTTTTTCAAGGACAAGGACACTTAATTTCTTATCGGGCATCCTTTGTTTAAGCCAATAGGCCGTTGACGAACCCATAGCACCACCACCGATAATGCATATATCAACTTTGGATGGAACCTCAGAAGAATTTACACTAGTAGCACCGCTGTACATACGCATACAGCTATAATTTCCAGCAATTTGAGTTTGCTTAAAAGCGACATGAGGCTAAATGGAAGAAGAAGAAACAGTTTTTAATCTCCTGTACATTAATAAATATCGTAATACGTATATAAATAAGTATCTTTTAGATTTTTAATGAAATACCTTTGCTAAAAGTGACAATTTACTACTCTGGATGCCCATTGTGTAGATAAATAATGTATGATCTAACTGTGATAGATTATGACAAAATTTTAAATGAAGATTCCAAGTATTTTATGTAGAGTTTGCAAAAATGGGAGCAGTGATGTTTTAACACTTAATGTGGTCAGGTTATGTAATGTGTGACCATACTTGTCTCAAGCCAAAATCGCAAAGAACGATTTAAACTACATCATAACATGATGTAGATGAATAAAGTATTGTGCAATAAGCTTTATCATTGGCATTGTTCGGTCCCCATAACTGTACAAAGTCGAAATGAACCCGTGTACAGTCAAATGTAAGTATATTATATAGTCCAGGTTAGCATGATTGTAGTCGCACTGTACATTCTGTATTCGAGTAACACATTATATCGGCACACTTAAAAAGATTACCCTTGAATACGTCAACAGATACTTTAAAAAACCAAGGATTAAGTATGCAATATAATTCGTTTCCAGGAACGAATCAATATTATCTGCGTGATATATGAAAATGGATACATTATATACATTGCAAGAACTGCCAATTACATTGATGTTCACCATTAAAAGCACAGAATCTCATGTATGATAGTTATCTCTCAACTTATCTAGCCACTTGTTGGCATTCTTGGCATCCATTATAAACATTATACAATTATGAACGCCAATTTTATATGGTATCTATATATAAATGTGATACACGATAAGCAATATACTCTACGTACTTAAAAAGTGATAATGTAACAACATTTAACAATAATCTTATCTTCATTTATTAACAAGATTAACAACATATTCTTTATGAAAGCATCAAACACAGCGATTTATTACTTAACATGTTTTTTAAAGTCTTCAAGAGTGTAGCAGAGTATAAATACGCTAAATTAGTATCTTTTCTTTTACTTCACGACCCACTATAAATCTTTCAAACTGAAACCTCGAGAGATCAATAGATCGAAATTCGCCATCTAAAATCATTTCTGATGTGGCTCTTCCAATTGCCGCTGCCTGCTGAACTCCTAAGGAAGCAAAACATTACATATGCATACTATATAATTATGTGTAAAACATAAGCTTTATAATTAACTTCCTAAACCAAATATTAATTATTTTCTAGGAGATATAAATTGACTTTAAACATAGATCCATAGCGAACCATAAGCAACCTACCATATCCACTGAAGCCACATGCTAGGTACAGTCTACTGAGATAAGGATGAGGTCCAATTATTCCATTTTGGTCAAAACTGTTATAATCGTAATATCCCGCCCATGCTGATTTAATCTGCAATTAATTATATGCAACAATGAACTTTTATTTACAGTCAGTTCAACAGTTCTTACACCACTTGTTCATAATTGGACCACCCGTAAGCCCTTAGGTATTGTATGTGCTTCCGGGTGGCAAACTTATGAACAAGTGGTGGAAGAACGATTGAACTGACTGTATATACCTGTTAACAAAGTTTAAGTATTTTGCAATACAACTCACCTGTACATTTTTCAGAGATGGAACTCTGTGAACTAAATTAGGATGCACTGTATTGTTAAAATAATTGTAATCTACTTCAAGGTTTTCAGTATTGGGCTCATCAACAAAAGGAGGCGATTGGCCAGCCAGAAAATGACCGGCATATCCTTCTCGTCTAAGGCAATAAAACAATAAGTTATAGCATATCCAGAATCATACTCTTGAGCTTCCAATTATAAAATCGAAACCTAAGCAAATTATTGATGAGCATGGGCATTTTAGAGCCTAGTCTTTAAATGTAAAACAAAAGGAATATTCAATAAATTACACTGTAACGAGAAAAAATATTGAGATCGATACCTAAAATGAGCCCCGCTTGGGTCAACAATCAATGGGCAATCCAATCCTGGACCTTCTGGAGCGTGGACGCAATACATATAGCGTTTCCTTTAAAAAAATATTTTATTTAACCAAAAATGATGAATATTAAAGAGGAAAATAAAGTTTGGAATTTCATTCCCAAAGCCCAAAGATTTGCAAGCCAAGCCAATAAGGAGAAACTTTTAGTAAAGGACACCTAATGTAAAACATAATACCTTGCATCTACCGGTAAAGGTACACTCATCATCTCTTTTCCTCTTCCAATTCTTGCCATTTCAGCTATTTTTCCGGAGTCGTGGCCTGCTGCCAATATGAAATAAGCAGCTCGAATAGATTTTAGTTCACCTTTAGGAGTTTTCACAATAACCTTGTCTAGCATGTACTGTTTTTCACCCAGTTCTGACCCGGCTACAATGAGGTTATAAGTATCCTCAAATTCCCAACCCACCACCTCAGCTTTGACATATTCTGTTCCTAAATAAATCGCTTTTCTTTTCAATCCAAATAGCAAAGCCCACGGATCAAACCTGCAGGAAAGGAATTTTTAATTCTTAAAACTTATCCTTTATGGTGTTATTATTCCGATTTTGGAATGCATTATTCATTATACTATAATTTATACTATAACTTAGGTTTTATCTTAATAATTTTACAAATGAATATACAAATGAATGACTTCTTACCAGCCCTCATTTTGAACACCATGACACGCTAATTCTATTCCGTCTGTGTTAATCCATGGAAATCTTGCTTTGAGCTTCTCCTTACTCAGTAAATCAACATTGACTCCAAGTTCCCTATTGTTCACATTCACCAGCATGTACTCATGTTAAACGAATGATTTATTACTATTATTACTTTGATTTTAATAAGTTAGTAAAACTCTACTTTAGCACAGGCTTTTAACACATTATACACGATTACTTTTGCATTAGCCAATTGTCTTCCATGTCCTTTGCCCCATTTTCATCGGCAAGAATCAGTGAGCCGTACGGATGAAATCGGATATCTAATGGGGGAGCATCATCAATGGCTAACAGCTTAGGAGCTTTTCTTAAAAATTCGGCCCCATAAATAGACATTTGTACATTTTCTTTTAAAGAAAATTGTTGCCGCAATCCACCAACTGAAAGTATTGAGGATGACCTAGTGTACTACACAAAATTTTACAATATTAAGCACGCATCATACATGTATGCATTAAAACATACGTATACTGCAATGCAATGCAATAAGTTTTCACATTGTTGAGATAAACTGCAAGTACTGTCACCAATAAACAACATATAATATAAAAACCAAATTACCGCAGGATCTTTCTCGATAACTTGTATACTTAATGCTCCTTTAGGGACACGTTGGCTTATCCAATAAGCGATAGAATTTCCGATAACACCGCCACCAATAATGCAAATATCTACGTGAGTTGAAAATTCAGAATATGGAGGCAAGTTGGGATCAAAAACCGACTTGATATCATGTTTAAGAATGTTAAAAGTTCTGCTAAAAGGTTTTTCAATAGGATTTGGAGGTGGCTCCACTTCTTTGTAGTCATCATCCTAAAATTATTAAAATTACATGAGAATAGCTTTTTATTGATCCTCCAATTCAACCAAAAGCTTTATTTTTTAATCAGTCTGGTAATTAAATTATTTTAGTCCTGATATTTGTGCATCTGTAACGCATACTTACCGGTAATTTTGACCTTAACCCATTTGATGTTACCAGTGTACGAATTCTTTTTACATTAATGGAATTTCTCCAAACAATTGTACGTCCGAAAACAAGATTTTGAAGACAAAACAAACACTTCATAGCTAACGCTTCTTGCTTTAGAAGGTCCTGCAAAACGTTGCAAACATTACATAAAAGTGAACATCATTAGTAAACAGGAATACATTAACTTTACTTGATATAGGCTTATCGTATTACAGAACAATACAGAATTTTTCCAAGTTTATTAGTGTACCTGATACCCCAAATGCAAGAAATGAAATTGAGCTTCACCGAAGCGCTAGAAATAAAGGATTTTAGAAATATAACTGAAAATTAAAAGCTAAACAAGATTGAAGCTTATGGTGCATTATTTTGGTTTATATTATGATGTACTATGTACCACACTCAAGTACGATATGGTATAGAAATCTTCCCTGAAATATTCCACCGACACCAGGGGAAGAGTAAAGATTGGGAAGAGTTAAAAGAATTGTGCTAAACTTTTTAAATTAGTAAACAAGGAACCACTGGAGACTTGTGGTAAGTGGCATTAGTATTGTAGGTTTATTTACGACTTACAATTTTGACTATGAGATTGGCGCCTTTCGAACCCTGCAATTGCGATTAAAATGAGACTGAGGACACAACACGATGTAGAGATTTCCATGCAGTTTCTTGAGCCAATACCGCAAAAATACAATCTGTTCAATGTGGTGCTATTACTTTTACTGTCGATTTCTCATTCTCACTTTTTATTGCTTTATTACGGAAAGGAAAACCCGGCTGTATTTTGTTTTCCTTTACTGTTCAGACTCAGAGCCCAAAGGTCATCGTCACGTAGGAAATATCATCATTACAAGTATACAACATGCCTAAATCAAAAAGTTCAAGTACTAAGGAGAAACCTGTAGAACTAGGCTTTGCCGAAGAGGAATCTGACGGCTGGAAATTGTCCAGTGCCTTTTTTGCCTCGAAGTTTGGGGGTAAGCCGTCATGGCTTAATTTAAAAGACCTCCCCAAATCATCAGATCTGAAGTGTTCGTCATGTGAAGGACCGACACGTTTTTTACTGCAAGTTTATGCTCCTTTGGATTCAGAGGAAACTTTTCATCGTGTTATTTATTTATTTGTCTGTTCTAAACAACATTGCTGTGCTGAAAGAAACTCAAACAAAAATTTAGTTGTGTTGAGGTGTCAGCTGCCAAGAACCAATGAATTTTATTCATATGAACCTCCTAAATATGATATCAAACTTGCTGATATTAGTCCCGAAATGTTTGGGGTAAAAACGTGTATATTATGTGGTGTCCTGGGCCCACAATTCTGTGGAAACTGTAAAAAAGTAAACTATTGCGGCAAAGACCACCAGACTGCTGATTGGAAGCTCGGGCATAAAGAAGAATGCAATGACGCGGGTAATATAATGACACAAATTTGTTCTTGTTATCCAGTAAATTTGATTCGGTCCTTGAAATGGGACCAGACCGTAGAATTAGATTTATTAGTATTACTAGAACTAGAATAGATTGAATAGAATGGGACCTTGTTGGGACCAGATGTAGCGGTATGTATTTAGCGGTATAATAGTGTCACTGCTGAAATATGTGAAACCTCAGGGTGAAAATTGGTGAAAGTCGGGGAAAATTGGAGAACACTTTCACCGATTTTCGCAGATGAAAGCTGGGAGACCCTTTTAAAGTTCTTCAGAAAGACCTGAGAGCCTGGGACCCCATTTTTGGGGTATGGGACCAATCTTAATGAATATATTAGTAAATTATATTGAAATTATATGTTTAAAATATTGTAGATTTCAAAGGGAAAAGAGACAAGGACAAGTTCAACTTTAAAGAATACGAAATCGTAATTGACACCGAAGTAATTCCAAAAGATACAGCTAAGGAGAAAAGTGACAAATCTAAACTGGAAGAGTTTCATAAGCTAGTTTCGGAAGGAAAAACAGGAGCATTGGGTAATTTCTTGATATTTATACTTAAATATATAATAATAACAAATAGTGAACATAATTCAATCAGTGAAGAATACAAAGGCACAACTGTGCCTTTATATTAATAAATATCATAGTATAAATTGATTTAATACAATGATATTTAATCTTAATAATTTGTATTTATGAGAGATAGGATAACGTTTTGTTCTCATTTGTGTAGATGATTCATCTATGACTAAAGATATGCTGGAAGCTGCATCCTACAAATCCGACAAAGCTTTTAATAAATTTCGAAAGCGAGTTGCCTATCAACCTGATCAGATTCTAAGATATGATAGGAATGGGGAGCCTCTATGTGTGGCGGCTGACAAAATGCCAGTAAATGAAGTTCCACCCTGTCCATATTGTAAAGGTCCACGGTTGTTTGAATTCCAAGTCATGCCTCAACTTTTGAATTATTTGGGACAAGATTCTGTTGAAGGATATTTGGATTGGGGGACTATAGCCGTCTACACATGCGACAAAAGTTGTGCTGAAGGGGTTTCATACAAAGCAGAATTTGCGTGGCAGCAAGATTTTAAGCCTGACGAGAAGGATTAATCAGGAAAGTACATTATGCGACTTATGCTTGAGAAAGTCCGCAGTTTCCTAAGGAAAATAAAATGATTTTTACAACTAAATACTAAAAATATTTTAGTACGAATACTTGATTTATTATTTAAATGTCACTATGTCACAGTACAGCAAAATCGCAATAATCGCAAACGTATTTATTTGTGGGCGTTGCCCATCACAGAAAATTTGTTTTTGTTACGCAGCAGCTGCCGGCAGCAAATATGCAGCGCATACCTCATAAAGTCATAAAATATATGTTGTATCCGTGTTGAGTCTTCGAAAAATGCCACCTTAGCAGGTCCAATGATAAGTCCGAAAGGGGAGGAGCTAGGGGTGAATGTGTGGGGGATGACCATGGAACCAAATGTGGGTTAAAATTGTAATCTTATGGAGCGGATTGTAAAATACATAAATCGAAGGCCCGTCCGTGTTCATTCTTAAGATTTGGAAGGGGTACAATAAAAATATTTGGAGGAAAAATAAATGTAAAAAATCTTCACTGCAACTGCTCACCTGTAACAGTTACAAAATTACTAAATAAGTAGGTAAAGTACCGTACCTAGGTAAAGTAATACTTCCTATGATGGAAGCTGTTAAGCTAATACTATATCTATATCTGTGGTTAAAACTATTATTTGCTGGAAAATTCCAAAATTGAGTATAGCTGCTTTGAATTTCAGTTGAAAGCCTAGGCGGATTACCACCTTAAAAATATTTCTTTAGATAAGCAAATGCAGAGCAAAAGCAAAAAACTATTCTATGGAGTACTCGCAACGAATATCCAATTACCTGTATTTCTATTTAACACTTTAAGGAAATATTTGCTTTCGAGAATGCCCTTTTCATTTCCTTGTGTGAGGATTACATTATTTTGGGAGCGAAAAAATTTGATTCCATCTGTATAAAAATAAACACTTCATTTCTATTTCGTTGTTCAATAAAAATGATCATCACCTAACAAGAAATGTTTTTAGTAACCATTAAGCGCCTTTTTCATATCTACATAAATGTAGAGATCAACCGATGTTCTCATTCCACTTATTACACCAGAATCACCAGGCTCACCAGGTGCAAAATGTATATGATTTCTTTTCATCCTACTTAAACCTGCAGATTTGATTGACTTCCAAAATCTGAGATAAGTTCCATGGATGACTATAGGGTAATCACCATCTGATGTGATTTCCTCAAGGTCCAAACCTGTAATCTAAAATTAATTAACAATATTTATAATGAAACAAGATTTATAAAAGGACTTTTATACACTACAGACTTAATTCTGCAATACCAACCTCCATTGAGTGTCCTTGATTTGCTCTAATCTGCAATTTATTTGTTACGGGATCTGTTCTCAATGTAAACCTTTTCTTGTCATTTGTTGCCACTACTTCGTTCACTTGACCTAGAGTATATTGTTGGAATTTCTGGTGTTTAAGGATGTCATCAACATCAACAAACCCTCCATCGTGCACTTTAAGTTTTTCCTTTTCAGCATTATGCCTAAGGATCCAGCTTAACCCTTTGCTTAGACTCACTAAAGGAACACCACTAGTTTTTCTTTTATCCTAAAATAATAATTATTATATTATTATTATTATTATACTAAAAAA